>CM059195.1:76339850-76392533 GCA_030323885.1 Branchipolynoe longqiensis
TCCCCATGGGGGAACCGGGGTAGAATACCCCGATGAAATACCCTATGAACAACGTATGCATCATTTGAAGATCCCAAGCATGTACTACAGATGGGCCCAAGGGGATATGATTGAAGTATTCAAATATCTCCATTGTATCTACAAGACAGGCAGCCCCCTTATCAGAGAGACAACACAAGGACCAGAGGACACTCCCTGAAGCTGAGGAAGTGATACTCCAGACTGGACCTGCAACACAACTTTTTTGGCTTTAGGGTGGTTGACCTGTGGAATGACTTGCCAGAGAGTGTCTTAGCAGCAGAGTCGGTGAGCTGTTTCAAGTCCCGACTGGATGCATACTGGTCAAGCATTACGTATATCTTGGAGCCAGTGACAGTTGCTACAATCCACCACATCTGAAGAACTGTCTCCATTTCTATTAATTAAGAGCGGCTAACAGGTCCAAGGCCTATTATAGCTGTATCCTATTGATTGATTGATCAGCATATGCCCAACGTATGAAATAAATTTCAAATTGTCAGCGCCTTGGCGTGCGATGCCATATGACATCGTTTACCAGTGTGACCTTAATGAACATTACTTATGCCAAACGTACCCATAACGTATCTCAGCGTACACCAATGTTTTTGGTGCAAAATCACATATGTCAACATACGCTGAGGATATACGGCGTAGTGTGCATGACAGGGCCTTTAAATGTCAACTTCTCAAAGTTTACCCTTTCTTCTGGGCAGGGCACTGCTTCGGTTGTTGGCTCCTTGTTTCACAAACTATCCCTAGATGCGCAAGTTCATGCCATTACAACTGAGTAGGTTTGTTTTGTTTGTTTGTTTGTTTGTTTTTGTTTTACATCCTAGCAACATCTAAGGGCATATCAGGACTGGTACCGACTTGTAACAGTGTGCACTCATGGTGACTTTATAGTGCTGCCCCACTGGAAGATCAGTTCTCCAGCACCATGACCTGATATCCCACTCAGTCACATTATCCTGACACTGAGCCAACCATTCCTTGCCCTATCCTAATAATGCCGAGTGCCTGGCTGGGAAGCAACAAGTATCAATTTTTAAGTCATTGGTTTGATGATGGCCAGTATTCCATTAGCTCTGTTTGACTCGACCACAATCTGCCAACACGGGAGAGGGACACTCTAACTCATTCGGCCATCCCGTCTGGTCACAACTGAGTAGGAGTTCGATATATATATGGATATCTGTGTTCTGTAATCTATTATGGGAATATAAATAGTGGCTAGGGAAAGACAACAATAGACACGACTGGGTTGAGAATGTTTTACTTGCCTCTGGCACAGGAAAAATTCGGAAAGGACTGCGGGGCTCACAGGCAGTCTGGGCCGCGTTCAGGGTCCGTCTCGGAGGCGCCTCGGCGACGTCTCGGCGATGCTTTTTGGCCTATTCCCGTTCAGGGTGCGTCTCGGCGACGTCTCGGCGACGCCTCCCTTTTCAGGTTGGAGACAAAAAGCGTCTCGAAAATGGCCGCCGGGCTCAGTGGTTTCATCCAATCAGAGCACAGCATTTCGATTGCAAATGGCCGCCGCCTATGGGGGCGGCCATTTTCGAGGCGACCAACTGCTATTGTTGTTCAGACTAGCCTGACGTCACGGGCGCCTCCGAGACGGAGCCTGAACGCGGCCCAGATCACCCGTGACGCGGCAGACGAGGACCAGAGTCGTCAGCCGGAATGCAGGAACGGGAGGGGAAAGGGATTCGAAATAGAATAGTAATAAATAATAATAATAAATCGGGTAAACATCGAAGTAATATATTAATAAACATCAGAATAATCAGGAACGCTTAACTATTCCTCCGCAAATTTATATTCGTATAATTCTTATACCTCAAATAAACAAGGACATTACCACTTATCAGTTCCCTTCTCTATATTAGTTATTAGCTATTATCCTACTGTCACATGTGTTAGTTTCTGCTTCTGCCACAACGGCGCCACTTGTGAGTGGCTCCTGGCCACACTGATGAGAGCTGTCTGGTCACCACCGACTCCAGACCTGTGCGGATGGTCAGATTTGTATTTCTCAACCACTCCAGTCTTTTGTTATTCTGTTTACCAGGGGCAACCATTTTATATAAAGAATGTATAATTTATTATGCGTATATAAAAGGGGCAGAGCTCTAACCTAATAATTATGATTATTATTATTTATTATTACTTCTCGATTATTATGTCCAATCATTGACTTGCCCGTATTTGCCCCGGTGTTGCCTACACCAGCACCACCACCGTTCAGTTCCGGCTTGTGCCCTGATTTCAAACTTTTACCGGTAAGCCTATATTAGCGATGATGCAAATAAAGTGTCCTACCCATTACCTCCTTGTCTCTCTCCTTTTCTTGTAGCCCAACTTTATATATATATATATTTATATATATGTATATATATATATATATATATATATTTCAACTCTGACATAAGCACAACATACAAACGTTCATATGAATGTGGATCCCGCTGTTATTTGGAATGTTTTACTGCTATTATTTGGAATGTTTTCACTTCTGGTTTCAATGTCACAAAAGTGGTACACACTTTCTGAGAACGACCCATGTACACATGGTAGGTACACCGACCATTCAGACGAGCATAGCTTGTACATTATCCAGGTCACAGCTACCAGTGTTATCAGAGTGGTTCGGACACAGTTAGACAATTAACCTATACATTTTTACCTTTCTACCTGTCTACCTGTTTACCTGTCACGCCTCGCCTGTGAGGTCAGTGCAGACTATTCCACTACCTCCTGTTCTCATTTTAAAATCATATGGTGTGACTAATGCTAGGTACACACCTACCGTTTACGACTCGCGCACTAAAATTCGCGATCCGACCCGACCCGCTTAAAACTGAAAACGGGCCGATTCATTTTTCGAATCGCGAATCGCAATCGTAAGGAAGCCGTTTTAGCCCTAAAAGTGAGTTTTAAGTCGTGAATCGCAATCGGTAGGTGTGCTAGGGGAGTGCACACCTCACGACTTTTGGGGAGTTTTTGATCGTATACGGTAGGTGGGTGCGGAAAAACGGTAGGTGTGTACCTAGCATAACACTTGTCAACATACGGTGGATGTGAGGTTGGCCAAAGGTGGTGTAAGCGGTGCATTGTTGGGTCTTACGATGTATAGCAATATAATATTTCCCTTCCATATGTTTATACTTGCATAATACATCAGGCATCACATAAATACATATGTAGTAGTTTGCGCTGACCTCTCAGGCAAGGAGCTGCATAGACAGGCAGGCGTGGGTAGGGTGGTGTCATCAGGAAGCCTAGGTGGTGTAATGGCTGGTATACTGGCCTGTAATACAGGAGATGTGGTTTCGATTCCTGCTCTGGGCGAAATATTTCCCATTTTCATCACTCTCCCACAATATATATATAAAATTGTCTATGCACAAAAGGTAGAAAGACAATATTTCATTCAAGTGTGGGTACAGCCATTTATTATGAGTAATGGCTTATGGCCGAAAGAATAATCCGCTCTACTATAACAAGTTTTAAATTGTTCTGCGAATGAAAATATGGCGGCAATATCAAAGCACCGGAAATGGGACAGGTGGCTGCAGCGCCCAGCGCCGCAGCAAAATTATACATTACACGATTCAATATTAAATAAGAAATACACAAGCAGTGGCGGAATAAATAATAATAATAATAATAAAGCAGGCACCGCCAATTTAGATTCATATATTAAATTATATTACAAATATATATATATATATATATATAGACATTTATATATGTATATATATATAGATATATATATCTATATATATACCTCCACACAACACAAGTGAAACGGAAAATGACTGTTTAAAGCCCGAGGTACACTAGATGATAATTAGATTTCAGTGAAAATATCCCAGCAACTATTTTGTATTAGATAGAACACCACTTCCTGTCTCAGGGTGTATGCACAGATTAGTAGAGGGGTAGATGGTTAAGTGACATCATGAAAGCGTTATACTTGAACAAGACAAACATGAATCAATACAATATATATTTGGGATTTATTAGCCATAGTGACATTTCGTACAGTCTGGATTATGAACAAAACAAGGCCCCGAGATCCTTAACCCTACATTCTAGTCTGCCTATTGTGGAGTGGGTGGGGTGGCAGAATTACTAATCAGTCACCATCTGCCGCCGGGTCGAATTGGCCGATGTTACGGGTTTTGCAGGCCTTATATAGTTATATAGAATAATTTGGCAGTTGTCATAACGTTATTTAATTCTGAAATATTGGACATCACGGCGCCAGGCCCATAGATGCTGGGCATAGCAGAGTTCAGGCTGACGTCCGAGTAATTAACATACCCAAATTGTCTGGCTCGCGCCCATGGATACTTGTACAAGGTTAAGTAATGATCTGCCAGACGGTGTATATGCTAAATGCTGCGGGTTAGTGTCTGAGTTTCAATAAAGGTGGCACCATCAGCCAATCAGTGAATGTGGATACGTATTCGCATTGTTCAATTACCCATGTTGGAACCAACATTGACAATTGTCCATTTTGAAAGCATGATAATTGTCCATATCATCCATATGCTACATCCTTCTTCTAGGATTCTTTGATGGTTTTATTTTGTATTAAATCGACATGGTTTATGATGCCTAAGAAATGCAGCCAGAACAATTTTGAAAAATGACCAACGTCCCTTGTAGTAGTACCACAGATAGTAGAGGGATAGCTGGTTATGTAACATCAGGAAAGTGTGATAACTGGACATTGGTCGTAATGCTCGCATTGCGTTTGATGCGAGGGAAGGAAGAGACCCTCCCCTCCCCCACCTCTCTCCCGCCGCCGCCCAGCATTCTCACCTTTCCCTGTCACCCCGCCCTCAGCTTTCTCTCCCTCGCCCTGCCTCCCTGCCTGCCGGTTTTCTCACCTCGCCCGCATTCACACCTCCCTGCTCCTTCCCTTATAAGGCCGCCCGCCGGCCTCCCTCAGCCATTCGCCTTCCCGCCGTCCTCCCTACACAAGCTCTCTTTTTCTCTTGACCACTTCCACCTCGGACCGCTGCACAACACCGAGGCCGTAGGCCCCCGACACCAAGCTTCATCATGCCTGGAAGCGGTAAGGGAAAGGGACGCGGCGGAGCCCGGAAGACCGCCCTGGGGACACCGGGAGGCGCTTCACCGGCCCTGTCAGCCCCCTCGGCCCCAGGGTCCCCTCCGGCGCCTCGCAACCGCCCCTCGGGCGACTGGGCCGCGGGCGTCGACGCCAACACGACCATCATCCTGCAGGCGCTGGAGCGGATCACTACCCGCCTCGACGCACTCGACTGCGAGACTGCCCACGGCTCCCAGGAGACGACCCCGCCCACGGCGAGCCGACGCCCAGCCTACAGCTCACCGCCCATCCCGGCGCCTCAGGCGCACGTAGTCGGGGGGCTCACCCTCCGCCCTCGCCTCAGGCGCCGCTCCCGGGGGCGGTACACCCGCAGTATGAGCGCTATTCACGCCACACCGCCCAGCCATCGATCCCCGGGCCCCCGGCCTACATCCAGGATGCCGTCGACCACACCCCGGCATCCGCGGCCGATGCCGTGAGGGAAATCCTGGCATCGGCTGAGGCGCAGCGCTCCGGGAGGAGAAAGGGTGTCTCCCCCGACTACCTTTTCCCCTCCGACCTCGTGGAGAGGGGCCCCGAATGGAAGTCGGTGAGGTGGGGCGAGGTGACAAAAGACGAGTACAGCCTCGCCCTCCTCACCCTCATCAGCCACCCAAGCTTTTCCGCCCACTCCCTCCCAGGGCTGAACCACCACGCCCTCACAGTGTTAAGGGACAACCTGGTCTATCCGTGGCCTACCGTCCGCCGGTACTCGGAGACCGTCTTCATGTGGATCACGGACGCCCCTCACCACAGCATCCCCTTGGACCTCAGAGGCGGTGCACGCCTCCGTGCCCCGCCCCGCCCCTTCGGGCGCGCCTTGAGCCCTCTCCTCCTTTTTTGGTGGAGGGCTCTTCGGCGCCCCTCACCCGAACATTTCAAGCTCCCCCGAGCTCATTTACTCTTTTACCTTGACCGCATTTGACTTGTTGTATATACCTGCTTATTTTCTTGTTGTTCTGAGGCGTTAAATAAAGCGCCTCTTTTCCCACCATCGCCTTGCTTTCTTCCTTTTCGCACATCGGTCGTAATGCTCGCATTGCGTTTGATGCGAGGGAAGGAAGAGACCCTCCCCCCCCACCTCTCTCCCGCCGCCGCCCAGCATTCTCACCTTTCCCTGTCACCCCGCCCTCAGCTTTCTCTCCCTCGCCCTGCCTCCCTGCCCGCCGGTTTTCTCACCTCGCCCGCATTCACGCCTCCCCGCTCCTTCCCTTATAAGGCCGCCCGCCGGCCTCCCTCAGCCATTCGCCTTCCCGCCGTCCTCCCTACACAAGCTCTCTTTTTCTCCACCCACACACCCAACTCTCCCTACATGCTAGTGGTGGAGGGCTCTTCGGCGCCCCTCACCCGAACATTTCAAGCTCCCCCGAGCTCATTTACTCTTTTACCTTGACCGCATTATGTTGCCCTTATCATTGCTCATTAACCCGCTTCCAATATGGTGGCTGTATTTTCGGATTGCATGCTGGGAGAGCCTCAAACAGCTTCCTTTTGCAATGCTTATATGTAAAATCCTTGGTGTATACATTGTGTACTCACCACCTCCCTCACCCCCCCCCCCCCACACACACACAGATACCCACCTTCTGCCATGTAAGCTGCATCTGCGACCCAGCGTACTGGGTTTTAGCATTAGTCCTTTACTGAGGGACCAATGGAATTCGGATGTACCTACATTAAAACCCTGGCCTCTTATTTTGGGTGGGTGTCCTATTTCAGGAGGTCACCTGACACTACTATGTATGGCCATCTCCAGCGCCCACCAATCAGGACACTTACTGATCTGCACCATGTGATTTCTGGCCATGTTGTGGCTGTTTATAAACACCGAGCGAACAGTTGCTATGGTGACTAACATGTGAAACTCTACTGGTATTGGCTATTTTACTTGAAATTATTTACAACCAGGGTTTATGGCCATTGGGCAACATACTATTCCAAAGCATGTAACTATTTGTGCATATTGAATGTTGACGCGGCACTAATATAAGAATGAACAACTAGCTAATTCACTACACAACAAGGAACTACATGACATGGAACTTTTATTCGATCCAATCAACAACAGAGTTCTGGGTTTCAGTCCAATGATACAGGCGCTTACAAACACTAGCTCTTAAGCAGTCTTACCAATGTACGGTTGGGTGGGGGGCCAAATTGAGACGGTTAGGTGTTGCTTTGTCAGCATCTGCTTCAGGAGTGCAGGAGGTGAGGCAAGCTGGATCTGACTGGAAGTGACGTCAATTCTCATGCAGGGCAAGAGAGGTTCAGCTAGTACACACCAGGTGGCATCAGCAGGGTGGTGGAGTCAAACCCATAGAGGGTGGCACCATCGGTCCCTTGTCATATGCGAATTACCCATGTTACTGGAGCAACATGAACAATTATATGACATTGAGAGATGAGGCAGAAAGAAACGAGCTGGGTTGGTCCGTCTTTGGTCCATTATTAGTCTATTGTTGGTCCATTGTTGGTCCGTTGGTGATCCATTGTTAATCTATTGTTGGTCCGTTGTTGGTTCGTCGTTGGTTCACTGTTGATCCGTCTTTGATCCATTGGTGGTCCACTGTTGGTCCATCATTGGTCCATCATTAGAGAAGCAGAAAACCCAGACTGTCTCAGATATGGGTGATGTCAATATTGCGCACTTTCATTCAAGGCACACATACGCAAAAGCAATGTCACCTGAAGTCAGACAATTATCTGAATTAACTGAGGACATTTTCAATTCACTGCGGGGATTTGAATATTGAAAGGCATGCTTCATTCTGATTCATTGCAGCCATGGCACACAGGACGAGGAGGCATGAGTTGGGATAACATGGCTTTATTCCAGGCAGCGCCCAGGGGCATTACATGTGTGGTTTTATGGTCAGCCGGGAATCTGAGAGCTGCAAGGAACAGTGTCATGTGGTGATCATAGTGAGGGAGATGGGAGTGGCATGAATGATGTGTGACATATGAGCAAGGTGACGTGATGACATGCAACTAGCGGGTAGCAGTAGTTGGTAAATGTAATATCTTATGAAATAATAAGTTTATGGTGAATCAATTAATAAGTCATTAATTATGCTAATGACATTAATTTATGAGTAATAGCAATGTAACAGTGTTTAAACTTTATCTCGTGGTGTGGGTGGGTGGGTAAAAAAGTAGGTGTGGTCAGTCCAGATGGGTGATGCGGAGTGACCATGGTAGTGGTGAAGCTGGTGCTTGTGAGGTGTCAGTGGGCTGTGATTGGCTGATGAGCCATGAGTGATGTGGGAGGGAGTTTGGTTCCTGGTCGAATCAAACCAAAGGGTTATAAAATTGATACTTGTCACTACCTATCCTGGCAATTGGCATTAATAGGATAGGGCAAGGACTGGTTAGCTCAGTGTCAGGCTAATGTGACTGAGTAGGATATCGGGTCATGGTGCCGGCAGCCTGATTTCCCAGTGGGGCAGCACTATGAAGTCACTATGAGTGTGCACTGCTATAAGTCGGTACCCATCCTGATATGACCTTAGATGTTACCAGGATATAAAACTCCAACATCCAAGCCAAATCAAATCCACACCAAGTGGTTGAAGCACCAAGAGTAGAAGCATTTGAGAGAAGGATAGACATTGGAGAGGACACCCACAATTATATGTCTTCAAGGCTCCATCAACTTCCATACCCGTGCAAAAAAAATAGTTCTATTTTTAACCGTAATGAGCTGGCATTAGAGGCTCAATAGGACGTATATCAGCCAGAAGAGGATCTGTAAGTTAATGAACGATCTTTGTTGAGAGAAACCAGTCTACGGAGGCCTAGCTGGTACGTGGCGTGTCCCGTACAGAATTAACCTGGATGACGTCATAGCTTAGTGGGCGTCCCACAATGTATCAGCGACGTTAACCCGCCACATCCGATGACTTATGATGGCTTCACCCAATCTTGCAAGCGCGCTTCATTAGCTCGCCCTCGAACTAATTCTGATGCTTCACGGAAATGTTTCATGATCTCACAAAATTATCACAAACCAGATATATCCAATAAGGTTGATGGCCATGTCATTTACTCCGCTTGAGGGGGAAAAGGACAAATTAGATTACTTCAAACCCCAGAGTACTCCCTGGTTTATTCCGCCAATGGCAGAATAGAATTGACCCAGCTGGGTAGCACGTCGCCTCCCTCCAGAGGTAGTCGTTAGCAATCGGTGGAGCAGTCCATCCTAGAGACTGTTACTGGTAGCGTGCTGCCACCTGTTGCTACTTCTCAGTAACAGGGGTCAGTGCAGTCAAAGACGCTAAAATACTAAGACTGCTCACTCAGCCTGTACTGTGTAATCAAAATGATCAAACCCACCACTTGGTGTGCTGCCTGTTCTCTTGGTTAAACAGGTGCTATATTATATGTATAAATGTATATATGAATGTGAAAGATGTGTGATGATGGAGATGATGATGATGCTGATGATGATGGGTATTTGTTCATACCAATTTCATATTGATGCGTATTCATACTTACCTATCTCATGTATAATATAATTGTATGTGTTTACATGTGAAACACCAACCAGCAGCCGGGCTGATCAAACCCACCACAGGGTGGCACTGCAAAATTTACATTACCATTGGAGAGATAGGGAGTGAGCCGTCTTAGTATTATAGGGTTTTTTGTGCAGTCACCACAGCCAACTGTGTGGTAGCGGGGCTTATTGCAGACTACTACAATAATATATGGAGTCATTATTGATGTTGTGTAATCCGCTGGTTTTGAGTTTTTGTCATATTTTTGGACCAATATATGTGGTTCATTATTATAATCTACTTTGGTTTGAAGTAACTTTTATTTTAAATGGTTAAAATTGCATAGTCCCGGCGTTTTGAGTTTCTGCCATTTTCTGAGATGAAATTAATTTGGGCATGCATGCCAAAACTCTGACACCATGAGCTTCTGCAGTAACAGATTCTATTACATTGACTCATATGACCTTAGATTTTGCCAGGACGTGAAACTCCAACAACCAACCAACTAATTATTGACAGCGCGCGAAAACAACCAGAATCCATCACGCCATCTTGCAGATCCCCAATAAACTGACATTCCCTCCTAACCATCACCAGTTGAGTGATTGAATCACGTAATCGTCTCCTGGAGCCTTGACGCGCATCATGTGGGATAAGATGCAGCAGCTAACTTCTCCACCCACCCACTGTACACTCATTATCATCACCATCATGGGTAGGGGTAAGCGCCAATGAACTAAAGCTAAGATTCCATATATATGAGACTGTCTCAAAAGGTGCTAAGCAATATGGGGCAAAACTTTGTCCATAGTAACGATCAACGCACTATCTACTTATGCATTTGCTCAGGATAAACTGATTTGTTTTTACATGGTGTTTCATGATCCCAATAGAATACATATTGATTTGAAGCAAATGTCCTTGTGTTTTCAGTGTAGCCATTTCTGTGCTGTTTTGTGTCAATCGTTACTATGGACAAAAAAAACGAAGAGTTAGCCCCTTTTGAGACAGGCTCATATGTGGCATGCGAATGTGGCATGCAGCATAGATACCAATGCGATTTTTTGTATTTTTTTCTACAAATTTGTGAAGGAAAGTCAATGTTCCTGTTGTTTCCTATGGCAAATAGGGCAGCATTCACATCCGCATTCACATTCGCACCGATCGGTCCATGGGTCGATCCACTTGCCGCATTTGCATTTGCATTCACATTCACATTCACTGCATTTGCATTCACATTCACATTCGCAATGGCATTCGGACATATGGAAGCACTACTATGCGTTTACATGCTTTTCCATTTGTTGCCGCATTCACATACCACATACCGCATATATGGAATCTTAGCTTAAGACAGCGGGCAGCCACCGCATACCAACTATCTTGGCCAAGGCGGCTGTTCTCAGCTTCAATTGACGCACTGATGATACATGGTGCTTGATTGACAGAAGTAAAAAGTAATAAAACAGTTACTGAGCTGGCTTCCATGTCGTGAATTAGACTGAATATTCCATGGAACATGCAAGTGAGGGACATGCTGATTGGCTGAGGAGGAGTGGGAGCCAAGGGTGAGTTAAGGAGGTATTGGACATCTACACATGAGAGGGGCATGCTGATTGGCTGAGGAGTGGGAGCTAAGGGTGAGTTAAGGAGGTCTTGGACATCTACACATGAGAAGGGCATGCTGATTGGCTGAGGAAGGGTGGGAGACAAGGGTGAGTATGGAATTATGGCAGAACTCTACAAGAGAAGGACATGCTGATTGGCTGAGGAGGATTGGGAGCCAGAGGTAAGTTATGGAAGCCTGGGAGATCTATACAAGAGAGGGACATGCTGATTGTCTGAGGAGGATTGGGAGCCAGGGGTGAGTTATTGCTGTTTGGGAGATCTATGCAAGGGAAGGACATGCTGATTGGCTGAGGAGGATTGGGAGCCAGGGGTGAGTTATGGAAGTCTGGGAGATCTATACAAGAGAGGGACATGCTGATTGGCTGAGGAGGAGTGGGAGCTAAGCGTGAATTATGGAAGTCTGCCATAACTCTACAAGAGAGGGAGATGCTGATTGGATGAGGAGGAGTGGGAGCTAAGCGTGAGTTATGGAAGTCTGAGAGATCTATACAAGAGAGGGAGATGCTGATTAGACACCAAGGATGGGTTAAGTGTGAAGGTGAGTAGAGATGTGAGTGGTCAAGGAGGTGCGGGGACCAGCATGCAGGGAGGCCGAGTTGAGAATGAAGGGTGGCATGAACTGGTGCCGTGCTTATCACACACAATTTACGACAAAGCAGCAATGCATGATGTAGTCATGGCAACCACTATGTATATAGGCGCTGTTTGTGGAAAGACCTCTCCCCATATTTGTATTCCATTCATAGGAATGTCCAATCCAATCCAATTAATTAGCAGGTGTCTGGTTATATTTCTGCTTGGTCAAGGCAGTTGGATGTAGATTAGGTGTCAGGTAATCATCGATACAATTTTTTTTTCTAATTTGGTGTTGTTGTTTCAATATAGAAAACCGAGTGCCCTTCCTGCTACTAGTCAGGAGTTATATTGAACATATGAACTGAAGGGTGGACATGGTTTGCAAACTTCATTCTGTTCATTCATGTTGTTGTTGTTGCATCTGTTGATTAAGCGGGGTCAATTTAAATCGTAGGCAATAGGCCTTCCTCATTCCAATACTACTTGCCCTATACTAATAATGCTGAACACCAGGCTATGTCACTTGTTTTCCGGATTCCACTTCGTCAACATCTCCCTTCAACTCCCGGTCTCCTGTGCTGGATTTGTCAAAAGAAATACTGCAGGGGGAGGCCGGCCAGCTTTTCAATTGCCCCCACCTCTGCCAATTTGGATTTCCATCGCTCTGTATAACTTACAGCATCATCAAAGGCCAATTGCTCTCATACCATGTCTATGTGGTGTGGGAGGTTAAAAATCCCTTGGGTCGGTAAAAGTGTAGGCTCAGGCTTTCTATCGACAAACTGTCTAATGGTGAAAACAAGTCTATTCAGGCGTATCCATAATAGGCAGTATAAATCTTCAAGAACAATTAAAAATTCTTACCGCCTTACTCAGTTTGTGTCTCCGGCTCGCCGACTGGTCACCACAGAGCAAGGACGCACGGCCCTTTGACTCAACTCGCCTAACTTCTCTTTCCTATATCTTAAGGCCCAGTCACACCTTACCGGATAGGGGAACCAGATAGAAACCGGACACTGTCCAGTGAAATACGTAAATGTCCGGTTTATATACGGTCGGCATCCGGTGTTTCCATTCTCTATCCGGTGGTGTCCGGCGTGTACGGTGGCAAGTTTTGAACATGCACAAAACTTGGACCGGATGCCGCCAGACTGATGTGTATGGCTGGTGTCCGGTTTAAGTTTGTTTAGTCCGTTTTGTCCGGTTCATGTCCGGTACCCATCCGTAACATCTCCTGTTTGCTTCCTGAATAGTCCATTGATGGGAACCTATCCTTGGACGTCTACTTGTTCTGAACCATGCTTGCTTAAATGAACTACGATGACGAATACGGCAGAGAGAGTGTAGTTTTCGACAGCAAAAGACGTTGTGTGTTGCGGGAATTTGGTACGCCGTTTTTTTTATATGTTTTCGGCACGTCTGTGACATCATGTAAACAGTCCGGTACATGTCCGGTTCATGTTCGGTCCGTCCGTTTGACATTCGGTTTTCACCCGTCGGTTCACCGTTCCATGCCCGTTTAGCTTTCATTTCGTCCAGCGGCCTTTGACCCGATAGCGCAACATTTTGACACATTTTGATACATTTTGATACCGAACACCAACGGACTAGAAAATTCTTTGACTGGTTAAGTCCGGTGCTCAATCCGGTAAGGTTGGACAGGCACTTTACCCTTTCTTTTTTTTCTCCCAGGCTTACTCCTCCTGATCAAATTGGACCGATTTATCGGTGCCGATCCTACGACCATTCTGCGATCGGATTCAAGTATTCTTTTCTCTTGACTACCCCCAGAAGTTTACACTACAGCCCAATTTATCAGTGCCGTTTCAATACGGCAGGTTTGCAGATTGTAACCGAAAGGTTATGAACAACCCTTCAAGTCAAGACCAGGGCCCGTATGCATGAATCGGAGTTAGGCTTAGTCGGTGCTAGGCGCTAGCTCTGGGGTAGTTATCCGCGGTTAGGAGGGCCTTGGTTAATTAGGTCAAGCCATATGCATCAATGTCGAAGCCGGGGCGGGTAGCTAACCGTGAAGTTATTTATAGATTTGGGAATTCCCTCGATTCGACAATATGAATAATGCGGCGGCGGTGTTAATATCAGTTCGAATTTAGGGTTAAATTGATCAAATATCATGTTTAGGATATGTAATTCTGTCAAATATGATAGTATTGAATAGATTTGGGCCTAATATATTGCTGCCGATTCGGCGGCGGCAGCGATGTGTGTTTTGTTGATATGTGACAGTATGGATATCGACGTCGAAGCGATGGCGGCGATTTGTTTAGTTTACATTCGTCGATTCGACAATATTAATCTCTCCGCCGATGCGGTGGCAGCGTTAATATCGGTTCGAATTTAGGGTTAATTTGATCAAATTTCACTTATTGAGTTAAATATGATAGCATTGAATAGATTTGGCTCTAATATATTGGCGGCCGGCACACTAACTGGCGCTGCTTGCAGTTAAACTTGATTTGAAACTGGGGTAGCTTAGCCTAGGCTACGGTCGGCGGCTAGCGCTGGCACTGATTGATGCATACGGATTTTCCACCGTTAGCCGTGTGGAGCTAGCCAAACCGCAGTTACGGCCCTAACACCGATTCGTGCATACGGGCCCAGGCTAGGTAGTGACAAGTATAAATTTGTGTAAGTAATTGATTTGACTCTGCCAGGATTCAAACCCAGATTACAAATCGCATGACCTCTTCATGAAAAAGGCCCACTTCACTTGTTCAGCCATCCCGTCTGGGAAGAGTTTATAAATGCATCATCCAATATTTGTTCAGATGGTGTGCAAATTTTGCCTTTTGCAATTTTCTGTTAATCCAAGTATAACCTGGTATTTGTGCACTACAGAAAACAAAATAACATCAATGAACAGGTAGGCGTGATATGTGCTACACTTATGGGCCACCATACCAATCCACTGATCTCTGGTGCTACCACCTAGTGATAAAATAGAGCCACTGCCGAAGGTTACATCGAATTTTGTTCTGATAATGTAGGTCATTTAATCTTTTGAAACATACCTACACACCTATATGTATATATATTTATATTATTTTTATTTATATGTAAATATTAATTTATATATGTATATACTCGCGTATATCCCTGATATGCCGGTGTAGGTGAAGCGCAGTGCCTCCCCCTGGTGTTCTCGATAGTTACCTGAGTTATTGGCTCCCCCGATTGGGTTCGAATCCACCAGGTGGCGCCCCCGCCCCCTCCCTACTGATCCCAGACCTGGGTTGGATCCCACTTCTGCCTCGGACGTCGCCCGGACCACCTGCCTCCCCCTGCTCCTGCCTGTGTGTTTTTTATAGAACGGTTGTCTTCTGAATAAATAACGGTATCCGCCCTTTGTTTTGGTTGCTGCATTTCACTCATCATCATCATGCTGTCGGTCGCGATGCGACAAAGACTGCTTTCATTACTTGACTGCCGCTCTCCATTTAGCTCTCTGCTGTGAGAGTTGTGTCCATGAGTCGGTCTTAATGTCTCTCAGCTTCAGGTTTCTCTTGATGGTATCTTTGAACCGGAGACGGGGGCGCCCTCTCTTTCTGTAGCCAGAAGACAGTTGAGAATAGAGGATCTGCTTTGGTAGCCTGTCTGATGACATCCTCATGAGGTGTCCAGTCCACCGGAGATTCTTTTTGATCAGAAGATCTTCCATAGAGGGCAGCCCCATCCGTTCGAGTATTTCCTTATTCGTCACTTTGTCCTTCCAGGTTAGCCTCATGATTGAACGCAGATGTCGCATCATGAAGGCATGCAGCTTTTTCACCTGCTGTCTGTACCTGTCCAGGCCTCGGCTCCGTATAGTAGGGTGGATAGCACGATTGCGCGGTAGATCTTACCTTTGACCCGATGGACACATGTGGTTGTTCCAGAGTCTCTGGCGTAGTCGGCCGAAAGATGCGCTAGCCTTGGCCATCCTCCTCTGTATCTCAGCATCAATGCGTCCATCACTTGATATTGTGCATCCGAGATAGGTGAATTCCGGAACAGAGTTCAGCTTGTTTCCGTCAACCATGATCTCCTCCTCTCGGGTTCTTGTAGAGTTGGGTTGGTACAGCACCTCCGTCTTCTTGATGTTAATTTTCAGGCCAAACTTCTTTGATGCATCGGAGAAAGCGTCCACTATTTTCTGGGTCTCTTCAGCAGAGTGGGCAACCAGTGCACTGTCATCTGCGAATAGTAGCTCTCTCACCAGTATCTGAGTAGTCTTGGTCTTCGCTCTGAAGTGTGCGACATTGAATAGGTCAGCGCTCTGTCTGGACTGTATATAGATGCCATCCCCCATGTCTCGGAAAGCCTCGTCTAGCATTGCTGATAGGAAGATGGAGAAGAGCGTGGGGGCCAGTACACAACCTTGCTTGACCCCATTGGTAACCCCGAACGATTCCGAGACTTCCCCTCCAGCACTAACGTTCGCCATCATTCCTGTATGTAGAGCCTCGATCATAGTTGTGAACTTCTCTGGGCATCCGTACTTCCTCAGTAGCTGCCATAGCCCGGTCCTCCCGACTGTATCAAATGCCTTAGTGAAATCGACAAATACCATGTACAGTGGTCGGTCCTGCTCAATGCACTTTTCTTGTAGCTGTCGGAGACAAAATATCATATCCACAGTGCTCCGGTTACCTCTGAAGCCACACTGTGACTCTGGAACTACACCAGGTGTTATGTGAATAGATAGTCTGTTGAGTAGGATCCTGGCGAAGATCTTCCCTGCTATGGAAAGAAGAGAGATTCCTCTATAGTTCCCACAGTCTGTTCGATCACCTTTCTTGTAGATGGTTACAATGCATTTCACTACATGTATATTTATGCAAATGTTCGGGTGCAAATGACACAGTAGAGCATCCTGGTTTGGATTTGTGCCGGTGGTGACGCTACTGGTCACGTGAGGGCAGGAGCCAGACATAGAGTAAGGCACCTAATCAGTAAATACAGAACAATAATATGAAATTCCCTTCCGTGCCTTTATACTCACATAATTGCTTATGCATCACATATTATATATATATATATATTGATATTGATATATGTATCTATACATATTTATATATATATATTTTTTGTTATATGTCATATATTTATGCATAGGCCTATGTATTATATATTTAAATATATAGTTAAACTCGCGGCTGATAGTGATCGCTAAAGGCAGGCCTGACTACTCACTCGTGGCGACAGTGGGTAGAACAGGAACTAATACAGGTATCATTAGTTGCGCACCCGTTATGCCATGGGAAGACAGTCCTTGTTTTTATTCCCCTAATCTTATTATAGAGCACATATAAATATATATATATTAAGATGTTAAGGGAGAGATGGGTATATAGAGTATTATAGCTTATATAACGTCTATAAATATATAAGTTATGTATATGCTCTATACCTATACCCCATTTAAATTATTTTTAATAGACGAGATCACCATTCCAACTGCGCATGCTCTGAAAACGGCATCGAGAGCAAAGCAAAGGCATACGGCCATTGAGTTTGCCGATATGCGGAGTGCAAAACTTTGATTTTATTCAAAATTAATAGAAATACATAATAAATTGACATAAACATGCATGCACACATGCAATATAGTGATCTGATGAATATATCTAAGACAAAACTAAACACAGTTAAACATTTTGAGCTAAGAAACATACAATTCCACACAAAACAATCAGTCACTTAAAGGCTGATATCCACCTCACCATTATTAATTTTTGTTCTAAATATTAAAATGCCAAATGTGTGTCAACAGACACTTGTTTCAGAGAAATATATAACTAACATCTGATTAACCCTAGTCATGTTCTAGTTCTACATATGTCATTAACCATAGGATATAAATAAAAACATGAATAAAATAAGTAAGACTGACTCTGGCGATGGCTCTAACATTTGTCTGAGTGCCCACATTTGTCTAAATCTAAATGCACATGGCATAAGATGTTCTGATTATATTGATGTAAATGCAATGCTGGATAAAAGATTAATATCTTAATTTATTATATATATTTTTTTAGTTGGTATTCTATGTTTCAAACAAGAGCTGAGATGAACTGAAATTGTGCATGTTATTCGTAACATGGGTAATTTACGGGGCGGAGAACCATATAGCATTACAACTCATGTGGCGCCACCTAGCGTAAGAGCCACACACCTCTGGCTCCCCCCCCCCACGCCATCTAGCGGATCCCCTCGAGTAACTCCACGACCGCCTCCAGGGCCGCCCGGCATGATCCGACCCACCCACGCCAACGTCACGTGATCACCCTCCCCTCGGTTCAAACCATCACAACCGTTCCTCCAGCAGTCAACGGAACACTGATCCAATTTTCCCCCACCCACCCATACCTCTGAAAAAAATAGACACCGCATAGGGTTGAGGGTTCGCATCCCGCCCGCCAGTTGACCTCTGAATGAGGACAATAACACACAAACTCATGACATCTAGATTTGACCTAATGACGATCTGGTAACCTCTCCGAATCATCATCTAGACGCATGTACTGACCCCTCCCTGTACTGATTAAAGATTACACACTATCACATCATGATTCCGCCTTCGTAAATTAGCACATGTCATAGCTGCACCCAGTGTATTAGCATGTGCCATATGCTTCTTGTGGGTTTGTTTTTCTGCGGCTGTAATGGTGATCTAGTCTATTACTGAGTATTAGATAGAGAAGAATTGATGGGTGTTCTGCGTCTAGTAAATGCTGATAACTGAAATGAAAGCAAACAACATTTAATACACGCAAACCATTATCGGGTCATGGTGCCAGCAGCCTGATTTCCCAGTGGGGCAGCACTATAAAGTCACTATGAGTGTGCACTGCCCCAAGTCGGTACCTGTCCTGATGGGACCTTAGATGTTGGTGGGACGTAAAACAACAAACCAACAAAAATCAAACTCTCCTACCCGCTGACAGGTACTGACGCCTCCAACTACTGAGCACTGAGTCTGGGTCACCCTAACTCTGTCCTTATTGGTAACTATGGTAACCAGCACCCCCCCCCCCCCCCCCCCGTGTGCAGGCAGCAGGGCTCACTGCTGCTCTACCAGTGCACCACACTCACTGACCACCCTGTGTGTTACCACTGCGCATGCCCACTGTGCCTGGTATGCACACTGCATATAGAGGGGGTGTAATGACGTCACGAGACAACTTCCGGTGGCCATATTGGATTACATATGAAAGGCTTGGAAGTGCCTACATTGTGTTTATTTACTCATTTGTAGGTTTATTTGCCACTGTTTTGAGCAGTTTTCCCTCAAAGGCTGTGGGAAAAGGGTTTTTTGATGGAGGTGAAGTATTTGATTAATCATGTAACCTCATATCTTTGCTAAAGAGCAGTATGTTGACACTTTGGATGCTCTGTCAAAGAATTAGACAGGTTCAGGCAGTACCCGCTAGCTGGCCCCACATACTTTGGCAGCCCTGACTACAGGTAGGCTCAGTGGTGGACGTAGTGTTCTTGGTATAAGACAGGGGGTGCCATAGGTGGTATTAAATGTAATCCAAGATGGCTAACCTCTGAGTGATGACGTCACGTGCACTCCCTCTATAGTAAAAGCAGGATGTTGTACTGTTTGCAATCTACAAGCAGCTACAAGCCATATATACTTTGCCAATCTCAGTGTCAGGATAATCTGACTGAGTGGGATGGCATATCAGGTCATGGTGCTGGCAGCCTGGTCTCCCGGTGCAGCAGCACTATAGAGGGGCTGTAATGACGTAACAAGACCACTTTTGGTGGCCATATTGGATGACATACAGAACGCTTGCAGCTGCCTACACTGTGGTTATTTACTGATTTGTTGGTTTATTTGTCACTGTCTTGAGCAGTTTCGCCTCAGAAGTTGTTGCTAAAGTGCTGTAACTAAACACATTGGATGTAAACCTCCCAGAACCTCCCAGAACACAAGAAAACTCTGTTTTACTGCATCTGCATGCATTCACAACATGGCTAGGGAGGGTGCTCGTAATCCAAGATGGCAGCTCGCTGACCGCTGATTGCTAGGTAATGACGTCACGTGCACTCTCTCATACTCATACTCATCCGCTACTGATTATGTTTAGGCTATAAGCCTGTATCAGGTCGAGGCCTGTCCAACTGTGACTTAACGGGGTCATAAGCGTCAAATACTGGGTGTTTGCAATACTTATACTGCCTCCAATGCTTATCCAGCCTTGCTTTGAAAGCATTCAGGGATGGCGCATCCACAACCTCTGGAGGCAGACCGTTCCAGGCATTGACAATACGATAACTGTAAAACTGTTGTCTGACACTCTTGTTCGTTCTCCCTTTCTTCAATTTGAATCTATGACCTCTGGTGTTGGTGTCATCCATTTTTAGGTAATCAGCGTCAATAGAGTACATGCCTGTCAGGTGCTTATATGTCTCAATCATGTCGCCCCGAGCTCTTCGGTAGTAGAGACTAGGTAGATCTAAGGCACGAAGACGATCATGGTACAAGAGATTTTTCAGTGTGGGAGCAAGCTTTGTCGCACGGCGTTGGACATTTTCAATTAGTTCCATATCTTTCTTATATCGTGGGGTCCATGCGGTGTACCTCTATAACTTATACTAACGTTGCCATGAGTGCCCGCTGTCACAAGTCGGTATCCGTCCTGATATGACCTTAGATGTTGCCAGGATGTAAAACTCCAACCACCAATAATAAAAAAGAAGCAAGAAAACCTCAATCATTACTAAGGCAAAATTCAAAAGATTTAAATCATATTGGATTATTGCTGCGCAGCATACAAGACGTTATGGCTGGCACACACCTCCTGTCTGTGCGCACCCACCTACCGTTTACGACTCGCGCACTAAAACTGACGACCCGACCCGACCCGACCCGTTTCCCGACTGGAGCGCTCACATATACCGTCCGTTTTCGCGACTGTGATCCACACACCTGGTGTCTCTGTATGTGTGTCTGTGTGTGTGTCTGTGTGTGTGTCTCTTTGTCTCTGTGTGTGTCTCTGTGTGTGTCTCTGTGTGTGCCTCTGTGTGTGTTTGTGTGTGTCTGTGTGTGTGTGTGTGTCTGTGTGTGTCTATGTGTGTGTGTGTGTCTCTGTGTGTGTCTATGTGTGTGTATCTCTGTGTGTGTGACCCTGTGTCTATGTGCGTGTCTCTATGTCTGTGTATGTGTGTGTCTCTGAGAGAGAGACACACAGACACTCTCCCCCCCTCTCTCCCTCCCTGTGTCTGTGTGTGTGTCTGAGAGAGACATACACAGACACTCTCCCTCTCTCCCTCCCTGTGTATGTGTGTGTGTCTCAGACACACACAGAGAGACACACAGAGAGACACACAGAGAGACACACACAGACACAGACAGAGACACACACAGAGACACACACAGAGACACACACAGAGACAAAGAGACACACACACAGACACACACACAGACACACATACAGAGACACACACAGACACACATACAGAGACACACACACAGACACACACACATACAAAGAGACACACACAGAGACACAGATACACAAACACACAGCCACAGATACACACACAAAGACACACACACATACACAGAGAGACACACACAGAGACACAGAGACACACACACAGACACACAATAGAGACACAGAGACACACACCGACACAGAGACACACACAGACACACATAGACACATAGACACACACAGACACAGAGAGACACACACACAGACACACACATAGAGACACAGAGACACACACACAGACACACATAGACACAGAGACACACACACACAGAGACACACAGAGACACACACACATGGACACAGAGATACACACACACACAGACACGCACAGAGACACACATACACAGAGAGAGACACACACAGACACACACAGAGACACACACAGAGACAAAGAGACACACACAGAGACACAAGAGACACACACACAACCACAGATACACACACAAAGACACACATACACAGAGAGACACACACGCAGACACACACAGACACAGATACACACACAAAGACACACATACACAGAGAGACACACACACAGACACAGACACACACACAGACACACACATAGAGACACAGAGACACACACACAGAGACACACACAGACACACACATATACACACAGAGACACACACACACAGACACATACAGACACACACAGAGACACACACAGAGACACAGAGATACACACACAGACACAGAGAGACACACATACACAGAGAGACACACACACAGACACACACACAGACACACACAGAGACAAAGAGACACACAGAGACACAAGAGACACACACAGCCACAGATACACACACAAAGACACACACATACACACAGAGACACACACAGACACACACAGACACACATAGAGACACAGAGACACACACACACAGACACACACAGACACACACATAGACACACACAAAGACACACACACAGAGACACACACACAGAGACACACAGACACAGAGGACTTGGATCGCAAACGGCTGACCGCTCACCCCTACCGTTTCTCGAATGGCCCGATTCGTTTTTCGAATCCCTTGCGATTCGAGTTTTAAGCCCTAAAACTGAGTTTTAAGTCGCGAATCGCAAGTCTCTGGTGTGCGCGGGGGCCGCACACCTAATGACTAAAACCCAGTTTTACGTAGTAAACGGGCAGTTTTACGTCGTAAACGGGAGGTGTGCGCCGGGCATTAGTCTTGACACACAAGTTATCCGTTATGAGCTGGGTAAATAAATTCATTAAATATTTTTAATCAGTTTTCTGTTTTTGATGCAGTGTGCTTCATCTTCACCCGAGCCTGTCCATGCAGGCACTTGATTAGTGGCCTGCTCGTTCCCTAGCTTCAGTATCTCAGAAGAACCGTATTATGGGATAATGATGGTAATGAGCTTAAACTTGCATAATCCGATGGTTTTGAATTTCTGTATGTCTTCTGAGATAAATATAGTGGATCGATCACTAGTATCTACTTTACATTAGTTCAAAGTTACTTTTATTTTAAATGGTAAATAAACTTTTGAGATATTTTGAGTGCAAACATGGAAAATTAGTTTTGGCAAGCTTGCCAAAACCCTGACACCATAGACTTCTGCAGTAACAGGTTCTGTTAAATTGACGCAGTATTGCCTTCTACGCAGAAATGAATGCTTAATAAGTGCATCAGTATCTAAGTTACATATGTAAAATCAAATCTAGATCATTGGTTTGGTTTCGAAAATTTGATATTTCATCGGAATATGCAGCTTTAATCTTGCATAATCCCAAGATTTTAAGTTTCTGGCATAATTAACCATGCGAACAAGGAGCCCATGTTATGGATTTTGAATGACAAGCAAATAAGGCATAAGCAAGTACAGTAAGATAATGGTAAGAAGACAGTTTGAATGTTCGACTCAGGCCCTCAACCTCGTGATATGACTGTTCGTATGAAGGGTTGGGTGGGCGGCTGAGTTGAGTCGCTCTGCTGAGATGCTCGTCTGACTGCCGGGTTGGGAGTGAGTGATAGGGGTTGGGAGCATCCCTTATAAAGGGCCTGTGACGTCATAGTCTCGGGGAGACGAGATCGTGACATCAGAGTCTCGTGGGCTTGGTTCTGAGTGAAGCCAGTAGGAGGCCAGCAGGGGAACACTCCAGGTGGCGCCACCGTAGGGCTCCCTGTTCGCGCGCAAATTATCCATGTTGGCGAACCATCATGAACAATTTAAGATTACGATTTTACTCACCGCCTATGAAGCCAACCACATGGTAAAACACGGGAATATCGGAGAAATCTTCTGTCCTTCAAACATTCATTATGAACTCTCAGATCTCCTGGTCAGACCAGACGTGATGGCCGAATGAGTTGAGCATCCATCTCCTGTTTTGGTCGATCGTGATTCGAACCCTGGTCAGTCAAAAGGAAAGTTTTATTTAATGACGCCTCTAGACCACATTGATTTTTATCATCGGCTATTGGACGTCAAATATATGGTCATTCTAACATATGTCTTTACAGGAAACCTGCTTCCACCACATAGGCTACTTTTTCCGATAAGCAGCAAGTAAGGGGTCTTTTATTTGCACTTTCCCACAGACGGGACAGGACAGCACATACCACAACCTTTGATGAACCAGTTATGGACCAGTGGTTGGAACGGAAAATAGCCCAAACTTTATGTGTCCACTGAGCAGGATCGATAGGCTGGGAGCCAAGGTAGTGTAGTGGTTAGCACACTGGCCGGGAACGCAAGAAGATGTGAGTTTGAGTCCTGCTCTAGGCGCAAGATTTCCCATTTTCATCACCCCCCACGACATTATTATTATTGTACTGACCTGGGTGCTTGAAACTTGGTATCATCCTTTAAGTATCGGCTTCTTCATGCTGACCTGAGTGGCAAGTTTTATTTTCGAGGGATAGCCTACCTTGATTTGTCTTCATGTGAATTTGAGTATCCGACACTTTCAGTAAAGGTCCACCTGATCGATCCTGCTCAGTGGACACATTTGCAATTTTCCATTCCAACCAGTGGTCCACAACTGGTTCATCAATGTATGTTGTATGTGCTGTCCTGTCTGTGGGAAGTGCATATAAAAGACCTCTTGCTGCTTATCGGAAATTCAATTCAATTCAATTCTTTATTTCAGACTCAGGATTAAGGTAGTTACATAATTTGGCCCATAGTAGGTAGATATAAAAATGTATGTGAATAGGATATAAGTAATAGTATGAATACTACCATACTAACCAATATCAAAATGTTGGTCTACATACAGTAATTTGTACCAATGCCTCCATATGGCAGGCGTAAATCTGAGATCACTCTCTTCAGAGTAGCCTATGTGGCAGCAGCAGGTTTCCGCCAAAGAAATGTCAGAATGGCCATATATTTTACATCCATCCTATCGGGAGGATCCTGGTAACTGTCTGACAGTCTCCCCCCACTAAATACCAAAACACAACTCATAAGAAAGAAAGGGTGACAAGTCACGCAATATTGACAGTGATAAGGTTGAGCTTTATTGCTACAACTCTTGTTCACCTACTAGTGACCTGCCACCCTGACTCACTTACAACCTGCTACACAGACTCACATAGCTTCTGCTTGTTCAGTCAAAATCATTGCCTACAGCCCATTGAACCTAAGTCCTAGGGGTGTTACATACAGCTCAGTGGTGAACTGCTTCCTTTGGTATCTCTAGAGTGAATAAAACTCATGGTTTGCACTGCGTGTATCGGCAAACTCAATGGCAGTGTGCCTTCATTCTGCAGCCAAGCTGCGCGTGCAAACACGATGTTTCTAAGCATTGAAAGGGGTCTATTATCCTGACACTGAGCCAACCAGTCCTTGCCGAGCGCCAGGCTAGGAAGCGGCAAGTATCAATTTTTAAGTCATTGGTTTGACTCAAACCAGGGTTGAACCCATGGGTTCTAATCCCACGATCTACCAAACACGCATATGTGTGTCGGGCGCATTAGATGTGTGGTTTTACGTCCTACCAACAACTGGAGTCAAATTAAGACGGATAAAACCTTTTTTGTCGTTGTTGTAAATGTTTTTTCTTCTTGTCACAAGTCGGTACCCGTCTTGATATGGCCTTGGATGTTGCTAGAACCTAAAACAACAACAACAAACAAACAGTAGTTGCCTCGAGTTGGTAGAAAATGAAGCTTTTGATTAAAGATGAAGGGACCTTTTGAGACGACCAGCCTGGGGAGGGATACCTCATCCAACTATACCGGGTGCGGTGGCCGAATCGGTAGAGCACAGGCCTCGCGTCTGGAAGATCGGGAGTTCGCGATTCGGTTCCCGGTCGAGTGAAACCAATGACTTAAAAATTGATACTTGTCACTTCCTAGCCAGGCGCTCGGCATTATTAGGACAGGGCAAGGACTGGTGTGCTCAGTGTCAGGATAATGTGACTGAGTGGGATACCAGGTCATGGTGCCGGCGGCCTGGTTTCCCAGTGGGACAGCACTATAAAGTCGCCATGAGTGCGCACTGTCACAAGTCGGTACCCGTCCTGATATGACCTTAGATGTTGCTAGGACGTAAAACAACAACAAACAAACAAACAAGCAGAAGAAGAAGGGGTTTGAGGCATTCTCGAGTGCCAATACGGGGAAGAGTGTACTGCATTATGGACATGAGGGGAGTAGGCAGAAGAAAGCTACCAGTTCGGGGGTTAGCGACAGGAAGCGTGGCACGAGAGGAGGTAGGCCTAACATGGCTTGCTACGCCTATAACAGTGAGCTGGGATGTCCGAGAAAAGAGGAAGATTGCAGGTATGAACACAATTGCTCAAAAAGTGGTGGAAAAGGACATAAGCGTGTAACTTGTAAAGACTCATGGAATGACTGTAAAGTGTAAGGCACCGGTAGGAGCACGAGTAGGGAGCTCGAACGCACTGACGGCGCTCGCTGAAGTCGTTCCAGGCCAGGAGGAGCTGAGGGCAGAGCAGAAGGGTTATGAGTGGCTATTCTACTCGGCGAATTCCATCACAACCAGGGCGGTTCAGATACGTCACTATTTGGATTTTCTCAATCATTTTGCTGATAACCGCACCCCTTTTCCCTGCTCGTCCGAGCGAGTCGGGCTCTATGTGTCCTGGCTGGCTAGAACATTAACCTACTCGGTGTTCAATTATTTGTCAGGCCTGAACGAATTTTGGGGGCAGAATGGCTCTGCCGAGATTAGTTACAAGCCATGATGAAGGGAATTAGACGTCATGAGGGGGACACGCCAAGGCAGGCTCCACCAATGTTGCCGTTGATGCTGTTGCATATCTTTGCATTGCTCACACTGATCCGGCCATGTTGCATGGTGCGTGGCGATGCTCTGTTCATTCAGGGCCTTACTGCGCAAGTCCCAGGTAACTGAGTCAGACTCATCACTGTTACGTTGTAATTTTTCTTTTTTCGATTGGGGGATGCTGATTACGATTAGAAGCTCAAAGACCATCCAGTTTGTGGAGCGTGTCTTGCAGGTCCCGGTTGCGCGCTGTTCAAATGAGGCAATATGTGCTGTGTATAGGACAGGGTGGCATTCTAAGGAGATGAGGGCTGAACCGGGAGACAGAGCTTTTCGGATTCCTGGGCGGGGACACAGTTCCCAACTGATGACCTCTAAAGCGTATCAGGGTATGCTTAAGCTATTTTCTGAACAAGCAGACTTGGGACAGTGCTATTTTACTTCTCATTCACTTCGATGGTGGGGGGTGCGTACTTGGCGATGGCGGGTGCCAGTATTGAGGAGATCAAGGTACAGGGGGATTGGGCCTCTGAGATGGTCTATTCATATTTGAAGACCCCTCTTCAGACACATATTCTGAATGATTTGCGGGTGGCTGCGACACTCGTGTCAGTCGAGGAGGTAACTGAGGAGTGTTGGAGGCCTGGGCCGGCTTAAGCTAGGATTCCTTACACGCGGTATGCGGTATGCGGTATGCGAATGCGAATGCCGCAAAAAATCGAAACGCCTTGAAGTCAATGGGCTACAACCCTTACATGCGGTATGCGAATGCGAATGCGAATGCGTTTTTCCGATCGGTCCATGTAGCGATCGGTGCGGCATGCGGCATGCGACAAGGGGGGTGCGAATAGAAACCTGAGTCTGATGTGTCCATTAGTTTAACAGTAGGAGAGGCGACTGAGCATTACGGAACAGTCACGCACAAGGGTGCTGAGGGGAAACATATGGTAGTGGTGGTGGTGGGGGTTCGGGTTGGTAAAAATGCTACCAGAGCTACAAAAATATGAATACTTATCTATAATTTGGTAATTATATAGGTGGGAACCTCCAGGTGACGTACCAAAAGTTACATAGATATAAATGCCATATTAGGCCATATACAGTGCAGTATGGGGTGTACTTGTTTATTTTTATTTTTTAAATATAGCAGGTCGTGTGCCGCATGCCGCATACCGCATACCGTGTAGAAGGAATCTTCCCATTCGCATACCGCATGCCGCATGCCGCATACCGCGTGTAAGGAATCTCAGCTTTAAGGGCGCATTCCATATATGCGTAATGCGTTATGCGTTATGCGAATGCCAGCATTCCATATACGCGTAATGCGTAATGCGTTATGTGGCGCACGACTGGCTATATTTAAAAAATAAAAATAAACAATTATTCTCCATACTGCTCTGTATGTGACCAAATATTGCATGTATATCTATGTAACTTTTTGTATGTCACACGGGGGTTCCTACCTTTATTATAACCAAATTATAGATAAGTATTCATATTTCTGTGCATATGGTAGCATTTTTAGCTTTCCCCTAACCGTATGTCTCCCTGCTCAGTCGCCTCTCCTGGTGTTAAACTAATGGACACATCAGACTCAGGTTTCTATTCACATCCAGCTTGACGCATAACGCATTACGCACCGATCGCTACATGGAGCGATCGGGATAATGAATTTCTGACGCATTCGCATTCGCATTCGCATTACGCATTACGAATGTACCTCATAGGTTTCAAGGCATTTCGATTTTTTGTCGCATTCTCATTCGCATTCGCATTACGCGTATATGGAATGTGCCCTTTAGCCGGCTGAGTCTTGGCGGTATATTGCTCGGCCAAGAGCTTCGGTCAATCAAATGTGAGCCTTCCCACCACTCCGCGCTGGGTGTCTCTTTTCCTACTAGGGTGTAGTCATCTCTTATGTGATATATAACATATTATTTGAATATAAAGGGAAAGAGCATTCTTGTGATATTTATTTCGTGTTTTTATTGTGCATGCTATTTATTATTTATTCCATATGGCCTGACCAGCCTATTTGCTGCGGGCCGGATACCGCCAGGCGATTTTGGTGCCACCAGCACCCAGTCACGCACCTTTCCACACTGTGGGCGTCACATGAGCGCTAGATTTTAAACTTTTGTATTAGGTAGGGCGGTATATTGCTCGGCCAAGAGCCTCAGTCAATAAAATGTGAGGCTTCCCACCACTCCTCGCTTTGTGTCTCTTTTCCTACTAGGGCGTAGCCATCTCTTATATATATATATATATATATATATATATATATATATATATATATATATATGTAACATAGATACTGGTGCAATTATTAGGCATTTGTCGCTGCATATACAGGAATATTAAGTCGATATAAATATTATAATAGAACATGCCATTGCTGAACCCAGTGGTGCCAAATTTAATTTACTATGTTTAACTTCGAATAGCTCCAAAGTTGCATGTATGTAAATATGCATATATATATATATGTAAACATAGGTTATATAACCTCCACAGATCGAACACTCCCCTATATCGATCGCTTTATTTGGGTCCCAAATGATCGCCCATACAATACCATTGTAGCGATAATAAAAAAACTCCCTAATCCGACCACCTCCCTAAATGGACCATTTAAAATCAGTCCCATAGTCGGTTTTGGAAAGGTTTTACTGTATATAAATAAAATAGTATGTATCGACTGCCTTTTGTGTTCATGCCGATAGGCATATACAGTAAAACCTCTCTAAATCGACCTACCATGGGACCGACTTTAAGTGGTCCATTTAGGGAGCTGGTCGGTTTAGAGAGTTAGAATATCCTTACAATGGTATTGTTCGGACCCAAATAAAAGCGATCGATATAGGGGAGTGGTCGATATGTGCAGGGGTCGGTATAGAGAGGTTTTACTGTATACATATATAAATAAGTATATGTGTATATAACCGGACGCGGTGGCCGGATTGATAGAGCGCAGGCTTCTCATATAGAAGGTCGGGAGTTCTAATCCCAGCAGAGTCAAACCAATGACTTACAACATTGATACCTAGCCTGGCGATCAGCATTGGGACGTCAGCAATGGCAGCGTCACAAGCTCTAGTGTGAAGGTGACCCGCAGAAAATAAATATCAAGATATGAATTAATTAACATAATAATTGAGGAATAGATCAACGTTCCGGCTTTAAATAGAAATACAGTAAAGCCTCTCTAACCGACCACCTCCACAGATCGACCACTCCCCTATATCGACCGCTTTATTTGGGTCCCAATAATACCATTGTAACTACAGTAAAACCTCTCTAACCGACCACCTCTACAGATCGACCACTCCCCTATATCGATCGCTTTATTTGGTTCCCAACAATACCATTGTAACCATATTCTAACTCCCTAAACCGACCACCTTCGATAAATCCACCACTTAAAGTCGGTCCCAAGGTCGGTCGATTTAGGGAGGTTTTACTATATGTTATATCTCCCTAAACCGACCACCTCCCTAAATGGACCACGTAAAGTCGGCCCAAGGTCGCTCGATTTAGAGAGGTTTTACTGTATAATAAATTATATAATATACATGACAGTGGATATTGACTGCCTTTGTGACCATAGCGGTCACGTGTGAAAATAGTACTGTTTTTGTTTGTTGTTGTTTTATGTCCTAGCAACATCTAAGGTCATATCAGGACGGGTACTGACTTGTGACAGTGCGCACTCATGCCGACTTTATAGTGCTTCCCCACTCGAAGACCAGGCCACCAGTACCATGACCTGATATCCCACTCAGTCACATTATCCTGACACTGAGCCAACCAGTCTTTGCCCTATCCTAATAATGCTGAGTGCCAGGCTAGGAAGCGACAAGTATCAATTTTTAAGTCATTGGTTTGACTCGACCAGGTTTCGAACCCACGACCCCTAGATCTACCAGCATGGGAGACGGACGCTCTAACTCATTCGGCCATCCCGTCTGGTGCTGGGAGAATAATATGACGCCAGAGCTAAACCTAAAAGCCGCGGCCGCAATGGCCTAATCGGTAGAGCGGGGCCATCACAAGGACTGGTTGGCTCAGTGTTAGGATAATGTAACTGAGTGGGATATCGGGTCATGGTGCCAGTGGCCTGATTTCCCAGTCGGGCAGCACTATAAAGTCGTGATGAGTGCGCACTGTCACAGGTCGGTACCCATCCTGATATAATCTTAGATGTTGCCAGGATGTAAAACTCCAACAACCAACTCTTAGGTGGGTCACACCATCACGTGACTGGGGCTGCGTCTGCAGCTCATCTGCTATGAGTGCATGCATGACCCAGCCCGAGGGGCTCGTCTCGCGCAGGCGCAACGTTGAACTAGTCTTGTGCATGTTCACGTTTCCGGTTTTCACCTTTTCCAGATGCTTCACCATCGTCAGCGGTTCGCTTTGATATGACCTTCGATGTTGCCAGGACATAAAGCTCCAACAACCAATCAACCAACATCGTCAGCAGACCGACGGGATGGCCAAATGAGTCGAGCATCCGTCTCTCGTTTTGGGAGATCATGGGATTCAAAACCGCGGGTGCGAACCCTGGTCGAGTCAAATCAATGACTTAAAATGTTATACTTGTCGCTTCCTAGCCAGGCACTCCGCATTATTAGGACAGGGCAAGGACTGGTTGGCTCGGTGTCGGGATAATGTAACAGTTTGGGATATTAGGTCATGGTGCTGATGGCCTGGTTTCCCAGTGGGGCAGCACTATAAAATCGCCATGAGTGTGCGCTCTCACAAGTCAGTACCTATTCTGATATGACCTCAGATGTCGCCAGGACGTAAGGTTCGAATCCCACGATCTACCAAAACGGGAGACTGACGCTCAACTCATTCGGCCATCCCAGCTGGTCGGATTGTGAAGGAAACTCTCCCCACTTCCGGGTGTGTAATTGCACCAGGTCGCAGCTTCACCCTTTTCCACCCTGGCATTTCCAGGAGCCTGATTGGTGAGTGACCTGCTGGGTGACACCTTTGATGTCCCGGAAGTGGGGGGTCTCATCACTGCTGACCTCAGCAGTTCTCTTATCTGGGCCGCATTCAGGGTCCGTCTCGGAGGCGCCGCGGAGACGTCTCGGCGATGCTTTTTGGCCTAATACCGTTCAGAGTGCGTCTCGGCGAAGTCTCGGAGACGCCTCTCTTTTCAGACTGGAGATGAAAAGCTCGAAAATGGCCGCCGCATTCATTGCTTTCAGCCAATTACAGCGCAGCTTGTCCATTGCAAATGGCTGCCGCCTATGGGGGCGGCCATTTTCGAGGCGACCAACTGCTTTTGTCGTTCAGACTGGCATGACGTCATGCCCGTCGCCGAGGCGCCTCCGAGACGGAGCCTGAACGCGGCCCTGGTGTTCCCAGTTAAGCTGGAAAGTACCCGAATAGAATGGTTCCAGATTCTGCTGATAGATGTCACTAGCTTAAAGCCGCATAGTCTGATGAAATATCAAATTTTCAAACCAAACCAATGATCTAGATTTGATTTTACATATCTGACTTAGATACTGATGCACTTATTAAGCATTTTTGTTTCTACATAGAAGGCAATACTGAGTCAATTTAACAGAACCTGTTACTGCAGAAGTCTATGGTGTCAGAGATTTGGCAAGCTTTCCAAAACTAATTTTCCATGTTTGCACTCAAAATATCTCAAAAGTTTACCATTTAAAATAAAAGTAACTTTGAACTAATGTAAAGTAGATTACTAGAGATCGATCTAATATATTTATCTCAGAAAAAATACAGAAATTCTAAACCATCGGACTATGGAACTTTAACTGGCAGCGTGTAATATGCGTGAAGAGAGCAGAAGAAAAATAAGATATACAGTAAAACCTCCCTAACCGACCACCTCCACAGATCAACCACTCCCCTATATCGACTGCTTTATTTGGGTTCCGCTAAATCGACCACATGAAGTCGGTCCCAAGGTCGATCGATTTATAGAGGTTTTACTGTAGTTGTTAGAAGGATAAGAGCTTGAGTCTGTTGCAATATGAATATCTGAATACAATCAGGCATTTTATTATTTTTCCATGAATTCTTTACGGAGATATTGCATGTGAAATCCTAGGCACTCGGGGACAGTACCCGAATAGAGTGGTTCCAAGTTCTGCTGATAGATGTCACTAGCTTAAAGTTGCATAGTCCGATGGTTTTGAATTCCTTATTTTTTCTGAGATAAGTATATTAGATCGATCACTAGTATCTACTTTACATTAGTTCAAAGTTACTTATATTTAAATGGTAAACTTTTTAGATATTTTGAGTGTAAACATGGAAAATTAGTTTTGGCAAGCTTGCCAAAACTCTGACACCATAGACTTCTGCAGTAACAGGTTCTGTTAAATTGACTCAGTATTGCCTTCTATGCAGAAACAAATGCTTAATAAGTGCATCAGTATCTAAGTTAGATATGTAAAATCAAATCTAGATAATTGCTTTGGTTTTGAAAATTTGATATTTCATCAGACTATGCAGCTTTAACTGGTGGGGTCTATTGTCATTTCCCAATGGGGCAGCAATATAAAATCACCATGAGTCTGCATTGGCCAAAGTTGGTACCTGTCCTGATATAACCTTAGATGTTGCCAGGACGTAAAACTCCAACAACCAACAAACCTCTTGATTTTCTTAAGGACAGTCCCTAAATATTTATGTTCTTTACAAGTCATACAGTGTTCAGAAGCAGGGAGGGTATAAAAGCTGTGTTCGAACTGCTTTACGCTTTATAGCGTCAGTCTTATTATAACCTTATTTTAATGTTAGGAGTGTGAGAGTGCTTGGGGAGGAGGTTCGGAGCTAGTGTTAACAAAGTTAGGATTGTAAAAAACATTGACATTTATGGTCCATCTTATGAACATGTTAGATTTGTTTGTTTTTTGTTGTTTTCCGTCATAGCAACACCTAAGGTCATTATGGGATGGCTGAAAGAGTTTAGCGTCCGTCTCCTGTTTTGGGAGATCCAGGGATCCGAATGCATAGGTTCGTGGGTTTGAACCCTGGTCGAGTCAAACCAATGACTTTAAAATTGATACGTGTCGCTTCCTAGCCAGGCGCTTGGCATAACTAGGATAGGGCGGGGACTGATTGGCTCAGTGTGAGGATAATGTGACTGAGCGGGATATCATCAGGTCATGGTTGTGATGGCCTGGTCTCCCAGTGGGGCAGCACTATAAAGTCACCATGAGAGTGCACTGTCACATGTGGGTGCCCATCCTGATATGACCTTAGATGTTGCCAAGACGTAAAACCCCAACAACCAACCAACTATGTTTTCTACTGTAGCAACATATACTACTTACTCTAAAGTGTTTTTCCTGTTGTTTTTCATTTAATTGCATCTCGTGATTCTAATTATTCCGCCGGTGTAAGATAATCACAGTTAATTAACTAGCTTGAAATTGAGGGGGGGGGAGATAAAAATAAATAAAAGGCAATTTCAGACTGCTAAGTAGAGCTTTAGTTAACATGGAATTAGCTAATAACTGTGATTAGGGATGGTTAATTCATTCATTAATCCAGTGTAATGCTACTAGATGATTTCTTCCACCAACCTGCCCTCTGACGGCAGTGGCAAGAACTTCAGACCTAATGCATTGGCTAGAACTGAAAGCGACAACCTCCAGTGCAAAACTCAAAATAGAAATCTAACAGCACATTAAAGTTGCATGGTCCAATGGTTTTGAATTTCCGTATTTTTTCTGAGATAAATATATTAGATCGATCACTACTATCTACTTTACATTAGTTCAAAGTTACTTATATTTTAAATGGTAAGCTTTTGAGATATTTTGAGTGCAAACATGGAAAATTAGTTTTGGCAAGCTTGCCAAAACTCTGACACCATAGACTTCTGCAGTAACAGGTTCTCTTAAATTGACTCATTATTGCCTTCTACACAGAAACAAATGCTTAATAAGTGCATCAGTATCTAAGTTAGATATGTAAAATCAAATCTAGATCATTGGTTTCGTTTTGAAAATTTGATATTTCATCGGACTATGCAGCTTTAAGCAAAGGTGGAGCCTTTTACTTAGTGCTAATTTAAAGTTTAATCAATGCATTAATATATGTACCGATTTCCTATCAACAGATAGAGAAATAATAATTATTTGCGTGGTTTTTCTTATTTTATTCATGTTTTTATTATTAGAGAAGGGAGAATTGATTTTCCAACAATCCTTGAATCCTCCTCCAGGCACTAACATCTGAGCCCATTCCCTGTTCCAATGGTCAGTCGCTGCTTGGACACAAACCCGCGAAGTCGAGTCGATCTCCAACAACTTTCCTGCCACACACCCCTCAGCTACAGAAAGATGAGTTGATTGGTAGGGTTGAGATCTTGAGTGTCCTTTTCGTTCAGCGTATCAAGCTCCTTATGTGTCTTATGAATAAAGGTTGAGATCCCGAGTGTCCTTTTCGTTCAGTTTATCAAGCTCCTTATGTGTCTTATGAATAAAGGTTGAGATCCTGAGTGTCCTTTTCATTCAGTATATCAAGCTCCTTATCTGTCTTATGAATAAAGGTTGAGATCCAGAGTGTCCTTTTCGTTCAGAATATCTCTCCTTATCTGTCTTATGAATAAAGGTTGAGATCCCGAGTGTCCTTTTCGTTCAGTATATCAAGCTCCTTATCAGTCTTATGAATAAAGGTTGAGATCCCGAGCTTCCTTTTCGTTCAGTATATCAAGCTCCTTATGTGTCTTATGAATAAAGGTTGAGATCCTGAGTGTCCTTTTCATTCAGTGTATCAAGCTCCTTATGTGTCTTATGAATAAAGGTTGAGATCCCGAGTGTCCTTTTTGTTCAGTATATCAAGCTCCTTATCTGTCTTATGAATAAAGGTTGAGATCCCGAGTGTCCTTTTCGTTCAGTGTATCAAGCTCCTTATCTGTCTTATGAATAAAGGTTGAGATCCTGAGTGTCCTTTTCGTTCAGTTTATCAAGCTCCTTATCTGTCTTATGAATAAAGGTTGAGATCCCGAGTGTCCTTTTCATTCAGTATATCAAGCTCCTTATGTGTCTTATGAATAAAGGTTGAGATCCTGAGTGTCCTTTTCATTCAGTTTATCAAGCTCCTTATGTGTCTTATGAATAAAGGTTGAGATCCTGAGTGTCCTTTTCATTCAGTATATCAAGCTCCTTATGTGTCTTATGAATAAAGGTTGAGATCCCGAGTGTCCTTTTCGTTCAGTGTATCAAGCTCCTTATCTGTCTTATGAATAAAGGTTGAGATCCCGAGTGTCCTTTTCGTTCAGTGTATCAAGCTCCTTATGTGTCTTATGAATAAAGGTTGAGATCCCGAGTGTCCTTTTCGTTCAGTGTATCAAGCTCCTTATCTGTCTTATGAATAAAGGTTGAGATCCCGAGTGTCCTTTTTGTTCAGTGTATCAAGCTCCTTATGTGTCTTATGAATAACGGTTGAGATCCAGAGTGCCCTTTTTGTTCAGTATATCAAGCTCCTTATCTGTCTTATGAATAAAGGTTGAGATCCCGGGTGTCCTATTCATTCAGCGTATCAAGCTCCTTATGTGTCTTATGAATAAAGGTTGAGATCCAGAGTGCCCTTTTCGTTCAGCGTATCAAGCTCCTTATGTGTCTTATGAATAAAGGTTGAGATCCCGAGTGTCCTTTTCGTTCAGCGTATCAAGCTCCTTATGTGTCTTATGAATAAAGGTTGAGATCCAGAGTGTCCTTTTCGTTCAGTATATCAAGCTCCTTATCTGTCTTATGAATAAAGTATCTTATAGTTACACCATTTCCGGTCACCGGGCGCGGGGGAATAATCGGTAGAGCATGGGCCTCGCGTGTAGGATATCAGAAGTTTGGTTCCCAGTCCAGTCAAACTCAATGACTTACAAAATTGATACTTGTTGCTACATAGCCAGGCACACGGCATTAATAGGATAGGGCAAGGACTGGTTGGCTCAGTGTCAGGATAATGTGACTGAGTGGGATATTGGGTCATGGTGCCAGCAGCCTGATTTCCCAGTGGGGCAGCACTATAGAGCCACCATGTGTGCAAACTGTCACAAGGCAGTACCTTAGATGATGCCAGGATGTAAAACTCCAACAACCAACCACTTCCGGTCTCGTCCGTCAATTATGTTATCATCAGATATATATTTAGTCATGAGGAGACGACAGTGTGAACGCTATCGCTGAAAAGACCTAGCTACTACGTGCAACTGGTGAAAGCTTTGGATCGCCTGGAGCTCGGTACAAAGAAACCTCAGCCCACATTTTCTTCTTCCTGTTGCCTTCTTTGCTGTTGGCTTGTTTGATGCTTTTCAAGTTCGGCCCAGCTACCGGAGCTATTAGCCGAATACATACAGGACTGATTAAATGCTTGCCGGGCGGGGTGGCCCAATTGGTAGAGCGTGGGCCATCGTGCGGAAGGTCGGGATTTTGGTTCCTGCTCGAGTCAAACCAATGACTTATAAAAGTTGATACTTCCTAGCCAGGTCCTCGCCATTAATAGGATAGGGCAAGGACTGGTTAGCTCAGTGTTGTGATAATGTGACTGAGTGGGATATCGGGTCATGGTGCATGGTGCTGGTAAAGTCGCCATGAGTGCACCCTGTCACAAGTCAGTACCTGTACTGATATGACCTTAGATGTGGCCAGGACGTAAACCTCCAACAACCAACCAACCAACCGATAAAATGCTTACCTGGCGAGGAGCGCCATGAAAGTTGCATGGTCCGATGAAACATGTTTTTTTCAAAACTAAAACACATACTTACATTTGATTCTATATATCCAACTTAGGTACTGGTGCATTAACTAAGGCTTTGCGGCAGCATGTAGAGAATAATCAGTGCATTTATTACCCCCATCTCTTTGGGCACCAACTTTGACACAGCCATTAGGCAGGGAGAATACTAACCAATTAGGTCAGTCTTGTGACCTTATTAGTCCTACCCTCATTCCCAGTACCATATATGGCATTAGTCAGGTTCCATGCTACCTACACATTAATAGGTCATTCCTCATCACATGATCATCGTGAGATATGAATCTGGGCCGCAACAACAAGACTTTTGACTAGCTTGCCGAAATGATTTTGGGTTCTTTCAGCTCAAATTGCTCCAAAACTAGCCAAAATAAGACAATATACCTATGAGATACTTTGATTCATTCAAATAATAAAACCCTTAATTACCACTTTATATACTGTGTTTTCGCGTTACTGAATTATTCATTTTAATATGCAATATGTAGTATATAACTGATTTAACTCCAATGCGTTAATATGCTATTATCATGATGATATGTCTTATACGTCTTTGTTCATTGAGCTTAGTTCTTATATGTCATTGTAAGTTGAACTTAGTTTTATATATCCCATATATGTGCTCTATAATCTATTATGGAAATATAAACAAGGACACTACCACCGAGCAATTCTCTCCCTCTATTTACTCTACACCTGAATGTCATGTGACTTAGCTACTACCCACTCCTATTCATTGAGTTAGTACTACCCAACCGGCTATGCCTAGCTTAGTTCCTTCATCCACCACTGCACTGCCACCTGTGAGTGGCTCATGACTGCATGATACCAGCTGCGCCTGGTCACTACCACTGCCGCTCTGGCTCAGCAGGACGGATTTTAAATATACATGAGACATAGACAACATAAGTTGAGCCTCAACTAAAAACTTAGTTAAAGCTGCATACTCCGATGAAGCATCAAATTTTCAAAACAAAAACACTCACCTAGATTTTATTTTCCATATCTAACTTAGATATTGGTGCACTTATTAAACATTTGTTGCCACACAGAAGGGCATACTGAGTTAATTTAACAAAACATGTTACTGCATAAGCCGATGGTGTTAGTTTTGGCATGCTTGCAAAAATCAAATTAGGATGTTTGCACTTCAAATATCTCAAATGTTAGCCATTTAAAATGAAAGTTACTTCAAACTAAAGCAAGGTAGGTTATAACAACCAATTAAATATATTTATCTCGGAAAAATGGCAGAAACTCAAAACCATCGGACTATGCAACTTTATGCTTCTGCTTATATATCCCATTTATATACGTGGGATATATAAAACAGAAGCTAAGCCTATCATAAGCTCAACTAAAGACTTATTTGAGCTTTTGTTTATATATATCCCATATATATACACAGGATGTATAAAACAAAAGTTCAAATAATAAATGAGGAGTTCAGGCGCAAAACTCCATAAACTTCAATCAAAAAATTGAGATAAACTTTGGAGTCAAACCTTTAAAAAGTTCATTTTTTAGATCCGAACTTGTTTGTTCATTGCCGCAGAACCATTTCAACAAAAAGAAAAGTAGAATGAGGGACAATTAAAATTACTTTCAGTTTCAGGTAAAAAATCTCTTACTTTAACTCAATTTTGGGGTTGGTGCTTATGAGGTTTTGCGGCTAAACTCGTCAAATATATGGAGAGTTCAGGCGCAAAACCACGTAAACGGCAATCCAAAAATGGAGATAAACATTGGAATCAAACCTACAAAAAGTTAATTATTTTTATATTCCTATTTTTTTGCTCATTGCACCATAACCATAATATCATATGAAAAGTGGAATTAATGAGAAGTAAAATTATTTTCACGGAAAAATCTTTTATTTAAACTGCATATTAGGATTGGCTTTTACATGGTTTTGCGCCTGAACTGTTCATTATATATATTATATATAACATGAAATGCTAAGCTGATTCCACACATATATATATATATTTATATGTATATATACATAAAAATGTGTGTGTGGGATCAGTTTAACATATCATGTTTTATGAGAAATAAGAATTTCATAACATATTCCTAGAGTTAAGCTGCAATGTGCCATGATGCATTTCCTTAATCCATGTGTGTATGCCTCCCTCCTTCCAACAGTGTCACTGCAGAGGCTGTCAGGTGGCGCTCGGCCGGGTAATGCCGGTGTCGCTGCGTGGGCAGCTGATGGTGCCTGGCAACTCGTTCCCTTGCCTCTACAACCCGTACGTGGCACACCAGGTGCTGGCGAGCCGCAGCTCGATCAGCCTCGTTCTGAACATGATGCTGTGGCCGACCCTCGTTTTCATCGTCGGCTTCGTCGGGCTGGTGTTTGCCTGTCTGTATGTGCAACACGATGACTGGACGACATGTGGCTGCGGTGAATACGCACTCTATTGGGTGTGAACACATTTGGGGCAGCAGTGATTGTGACAGGACCACCTGGCGACTCGTTGCCTTGCCTCTACAATCCATATATGTGATGGGCCAGGTGCTGGTGAGCCGCAGCTCAATCAGCCTCGTTTTGAACATGATGCTGTGGACGACCCTCGTTTTCATCACCGGGCTGGTGTTTGCCTGCCTGTATGTGCCGCGCAACGACTGGACGACGTGTGGCTGCGGTGAATACGCACTCTACTGGGTGTGAGCACACTTGGGGCAGCAGTGAGTGCGACAGGACCAGCAGAACTTTAACTTATTATTATTGTGTGTGTGTGTGTATTAGAGGGGAATGGTCCTTCACAATTATCAACATTTTCACAAGAGAGGATAGGGGTTGAGATAGATAAAAGATTCACCCCGTACTTCCAGTACAGGGGTGAAAACCAACCCATTAGAAAAGCTGGCGAAGAATTTCAACATGCTGGGTTAATTAACTGAGCTGGTAAATTCTTAATTTAAGAAGCACAATATATTCTTTATGTACGTCTTCATATTTACCCGCTATTTTTTAGTTGGAAAATATAATAAAACATATACTTTAATGCAATTTAAAAGTGAAATCGACGGCGTTCTCTGGCCGCCATCTTGTCTTTTTGCATTCTCTCCCATTTCACCAACTCTGTGTTGATAATAAGTAACCATTTGACACTGGTGCCAGGCATTCTACTTCTCGTTCCATACTAAAGCTATTTTCGCCCGTATTTAGACTATGTTGTCATTCACCCCTGTACTGTAAATATGGGGTGAATCTTTTATCTAGGGTTGAGACCCATCGTACACTTTTTAAGACAAGGTTCAGTGGCAGCAGGCATCTCACTCCTGTGTGGGGGCCGGTGTGGTGGTTTCAAATCTCAGTGGGTTTGGAGTCTTCGCTCGGGGGTTTTGCGCATGTGCGTATTCGATTAACACAACCCGGGCGACTTGGGTCACCCGAGTTGCTACAAATTCAAATAGAACACCGCGAGTGGAGTTGACCAAAACAAGTGGCTTGTGCTAAAAGTATGTTATCTTATTAATCTATATTTAGTGAATTGAAGAGTTAATGCCTTGAGCACATTTATGCATCAAAAACTCACTTGGGTCACCCGAGTGGATTAATCGAATACCCTGAAATGCGTAGAACCGCAAGCGAAGACTCCAAACCCACTGAGATCTGAAACCGCCACACCGGCTTATAAACCCCTACACAGCACCCACTTGTAATATATGTTGATGTCGACACTGTGAGCTCTAGTTTGCAACTGTATTTATTTAGAACGTATTCATGACGTAGTATTATGCTGGGTGTGTTCGTACAACTACATACATTACATCTTCCCCTTTTAACTATATATACAGATATTTTAATATCAACCAATAATGTTTTTGGTGCACGGCTATTTGGTAAATTCAATGGTACATAACGATATACATTGCATACTTAAATTAATTAAGACATTTTGATTAAAGTTGCCTATTATATATTAACTAACATCGAGATCAATGGGTTACAATTGTTTCATAGTAATATTCACATTAATGCAACATCTTTCCTCTTTTTTCTTTTTCTTAAAAAAAAAAATATTTGTCAATAAATGTTGTGTACCTATTTTGAGTGTACTCTAAAGTCAAACACCATTTATATTTTCAATGAACTTAACAATTAATGGTAACATTTCGTATATAACATATGAGACTATCACAATATTCAATATTGTATTTTATGAACAAAATTTCCCAAAATGTTCAACTTCATTTTTCATGCTTAATTATAACAATTGCATCAGTGAAAAAAAAATTTAATTTCTTTTTGTTTATAAAAGTATTGAGTCAATATGTATTTGATAACATCCCTACTTGCATGCACACACAACTGCTAACCATACAACTCAAGCTACTTGTTCTAGAACTTTCCAGAGGCCTTCATACAACTAACCTACTCCAGTTCTATTAATAGGATATTTATATTTCACATAAAACATTAATGTCGCTCAAATTAGACAGGATTCGAACCCACACGTTTTCCCATTCCGGTGATGCGGATTCCGAGGGACACCAGTTTGACAGGGACACTTCCATTCAAATGCATTGTTAACTGCCGTGAGCAAATCTTCATACAGAAGAAGTCAAATATCTCCCAAATTACACCATCTAGAAACAAATCGTTTGGTACACATATAGAAAACATCTTTACCATAAAGACTATATTAAATTTATAAGGTTAGGGTTCTTGAATTCTATTATTTTTGAATAAAACTAACGTTTTGCACTGCGCGTAGCATCAAACTCAAGGCATTGTCAATGGCCGTAAGCAATCTTCATACAGAAAATACACAAGAAGTCAAATATCTCTTAAATTACATCATCTAGAAACAAATCGTTTGGTACACATATAGAAAACATCTTTACCAAAAACATTATATTAAATTTATAAGGTTAGTGATGATGCTGTTCGATTTTGACGCATGTGCAGAAGCGATGTGTCCCTCGCAAACTGCTGTCCCTCGGAATCCGCAACACCGGGACTACTACAATATCAATATTTTTATCGTAGAATTGTTATGGGCAAGGGTGGAAGGGGTGGTCATGAAAAGACTTATATGTTGTACACCTGTGAAAATATTGATAATTGTGAAGGACCTCTTAAGTACACATATAGGAGGTCAATTGTAAAATATCAAAAAAGAATTTGTAGTTGTGGGGGTAAGGGGGCAGGTCGTGAAAAAAGAGTATCTTTTGAAAATGTTAATAATTGTGTAGGACCCCCTAAGGTATAGGAAATCAATTTTAAAATATTATCATTTTTATTGTACACTTTGTAGGGGGGGACAGGTAATGAAAAGGAGTATGTTTTGTACACTTGTTAAAATGTTGTTAATTTTGAAGGACCCCTTATTTGTTGTTATCATGATAGAATATGGCTATTTATGATTTGTGTATATCTTTAACGAAGTTATTCTCGGAGAGTTGTATAGGGGCCCAGTCAAGACTGAGGGCCACCGTGAGCGAGTTGTCGCTGATAGGATCGTTCCGCCTAATGACCCTCCTCGGCTGTTAGAGTGATGTAGGCCAGGGAATGCTTGCAAAGTTGGATAAACTTTCTCGATGAAATAGAACTAAAATGTGTTTAGACTTATCGGTCGCTAATTATAGAGAAGGGTTATGAAGAAGCAGTTCGCTGCGATAAATGATCGCAGGAAAAGTATCATTAAGCATACTTTGATTCATAATGAATTTGAAGCCCTTTGTGTATGGCTTATTGCCTGTGTACTTACCCCCAAACCATTCCCTGCATGACGTCACAGAATGGTCTATGTGTCCCCTAGTCCAGTAAAGGGGGGTCTGATCTGTCCCTAATCATTAGATTGAATACCCCATAGCCATTCTTCACAGTTCTAAGCACAATACAGTTGGTGTTTCTGGAATATGACCATATTATTAAAGCTGCATAGTCCGATGAAAATATCAAATTGTCAAAACTAAAGCAATTATCTAGATTTAATCCTACTTATCGTAAGCCGTGTTCACACGGGCAAAATCTAAAGCGATTCAGCCAAGGCGAATCATATGAATCGATTTAGATGCTCGTTCACACGGGCAGTACTTGGTCCGGAAATCGATATCAGCGCATGAGCAAGGCGATACTAACCAGCGCCAGTTTCGGTTAGTCGATGTCGCCACGAGAGAGTGTGGGTTCGACCTAGATATGTATGGACTGAATTGTATTGGTTTGGAGGGGTCAAAACTTCTGCTGGGCAGTGAAACCCTAAAAAATAAATCATGAAAAAAATATCTGTGCCCAGCTAGCGGTTTCATAGACTAAATTATATAATATGTGCTTTTGATCGACCGGAAAGTCAACAAACTAAGGTTGCGCATGGGTGTGAAGTCCTTAATCCGCCTCAGTGCCTTCAAACGGGCAAAATAAATCGATTCACAGATATCGATTTACGTAATCGACCTCTACAAGTGGTTTACCTTATGCAGATCACAGGAATCGATTCAGCCCTAATCCGCCTCAGGCGCCCGTTCACACGCGAAATGTAACCCGAACTAGGCGAGTCGAATCCTAGGAATCGATTTACATTCCCCGTGTGAACACGTCTTAACATAGATACTGGTGCAGTTATTAAACATTTGTCACAACATCGAAGGACATTCTGAAGCAATTTATGAGAACCTGTTACTGAAGAAGCCTATGGTGTCAGAGTTTTAGCATGCTTGCCAAAATTAATTTAGCATGGTTGTACTTCAAATATCTCCCAAAGTTAGCATTTTAAAATAAGAGTTACTTCAAACTAAAGTAAGGTAGGTTATAGTGATCAATCTAATATATTTATCTCAGCAAATTCCAGAAACTCAAAACCATCGGACCATGCAACTGTAAGATATATGAAATATTCGCAAAATGAATACAATTCATATTAAACTCAGTTGACCAGATGTTTAAAGTTGTATAGTCCGATAAAGCCATCAAATATTCGAAAGCAAAACACCTGGCTAATTTTGAGCCTACATATTCAACTTAGACAACCTAGTGTGCTCATTAAGCATTTACTGCTGCATAGAAGGGAATAACCAATTTAATATTTGTTTGTTGTTGTTTTACATCCTAGCAACATCTAATGTCATATCAGGACGGGTACCGACTTGTGACAGTGCGCACTCATGGCAACTTTATAGTGCTGCCCCACTGGGAGACCAGGCCACCAGCACCATGACCTGATATCCCACTCAGTCACATTATCCTGACACTGAGCCAACCAGTCCTTGCCCTATCCTAATAATGCCGAGCGCCTGGCTAGGAAGCGACAAGTATAAATTTTAAAGTCATTGGTTTTACTCGACCAGGGTTCGAACCCACGATCCCATTGTCTACCAACACGGGAGACGGACGCTCTAACTCAATCGGCCATCCCCGTCTTGTCAATTTACTAGAACATGCTACTGCTGAAACCTTTATGCTCAGAGTTTTGACTAGCATGCCGAAATTAATTTAATATGTTTACACTTCAAATATCTCCTCAGTTAGTTATTGTATTGTAAGGGAAAGTTATTTTTAAATAAACTTACTTCCAATTAAAGTAACATAGCTTACTATTATTTTTATCTCAGAAAATGGCAGAAACTCCAAACCATCGGACTGTGCAACTTTAATGGTCAGATTCTCTGCATTGTCAGTTGCCAATTAAAGCTGCATAGTCCGATGACAACATCAAATTTTCAAAACCAAAATAATTATCTAATTGGATTCTACATATCTACCTTCGATACTGGTGCACTTATTAAACATTTGTCGCCACACAGATGGGAATAGTGAGGCAATTGAATAGAACCTGTTACTGCAGAGGGATATGGTGTCAGAGTTTTGGCAAGCGTGCCAAAATTAATTTTGCATGATTCCACTTAACATCTCTCAAAACTTACCCACTTAAAATAAAAGTGACTTCAAGCTAAAGTAAGGTACATTATAACAATCAACCTAATGTATTTATCTCAGAAAATCTCTAAAAACCCAAAACCATCGGACTGTACAACTTTAAGACCCTAGCCCCATCCCGCCCTTATTCGGGGAAGGTGTCCTATTTCAGGGTGTCACGTGGTGGTGGCGCCAGTATCGATATTTATAGCACTCTGTACTGTAAGCGTCTGCCTAACACGACACTGACTGAGTGGCACCGTCTGGTTTTTAATCATGTGGTGGTTGTTTATAAATAATTAGTTCACAGTGGCTATGGTAACTAACCTGTCAATACCTAAATTCCAATTTTGTGTAAATCATCTACTTCATTCCACATTCCACTGCTCCTTGCAATGCCAAACACCAGGGGCCGTATGCATGGAGTGGTGTTAGACGGCCAAAACTGGTTTTGGACGGGATTTCTAGTTTAGCGGCAAAAAGTCGCTATGCATGGAGCAATGTTAAGGAAACACTGCGAGTTTAAGGTCGGATACACTAACACCACTCTGTAGCAAGTTTACTGGCGGTGTTAGGTACCGATTAGGCCCAAATCTATTCAATGCTATCATATTTAACAGAATAACAGAATCAAAAAGTGAAATTTGGTCAAATTAAACCCAAAATCGAAGTGATATTAATGCCGCCGCGCCGCCGCCACATCGGCGGCGATATTGTCAAATAGCGGTGCTCACCGGCAACAGGCTCAGAGGGATTTCCCAAATCTAAAAATAACTGCTCCGTGCTTTGACTCCGTACATACCCCGTGACCCGTTTACCAACACCGGCGTTTGCTAACCCGAACACAGTCCTTAACACCAGAGCCGATAAATAATTCTTCATGCATACGGCCCCAGACAAGGTAGCATTAACATGCATGTGATTGGGTGCAGGAAAAAAACCTGAACATTTTTTTAGGTTATTTTGGGGACACACAGCATCCCACTGGGTCACAAGAGGGATGCAACTAGTGTGTTTCATAGGTGTTCCGGCAGCCAGGAAAAAAAACGGAATTTAAAAAAAAACTTAATTCCAGTTTCGGCGGCCAGAAAAAAAACAGAATTCCGGTTAAAACCAGAGAAATCACATGCCTGCATTAAGTATAAAACGTGTTAAGTCATTTTCTATGTTTTGCATAACTTAGGTGATTCACGAGCTGAGGCCCGAGGTGAAACCACCGTTATAAACTTAACCTGGCCATGAACTATGGCTGCCACCTTCCGCCTCCTGGTTTGCGACCAACAGCTGAACCACACTCCTCAAACAGTACTTCTGCAACTCAGCCGCCATCTGCAGTTCAGGCCATTGCAATGGCGCCACCTGTTGCCTTCTACGCCAAACCACATTACCCCTGGACCGACCGACGGCGAACCACACCACCCCAGCAGCACCGAAATATCCCACCTACAGGTGGCATCACCAGTCTGCCATCGCCTACGCCCCTCCCCCCACCCCCACCCACCACCCACCACCTGACCTGTGCTGAGTCGCCGAATCGAAAATCGTACCAGTCAAATGGTACCAGTACCATTAGATGGTACTGAAAGCTTCCCCTTGCACTGTGGCATGCAGCGGTTTTGTGATGCCTGGTACCAACCAGCTCCTTGAGTGTATGCCCCTAAAACTCAAGTATAGGTTCTAGTACTGAGAAATGTGAGCAAGGAAGACATTTTAAATGTGCCCAGATATGGATGCCCGGTGTGGCGGTTTCAGCTCACTGTCAGTTTCAGCCGTGCGCATAGACTCAAACTCAAGGCATTGTCAATGGTCGTGAGTCACTAACCTTATAAATTTAATATAATGTTTTTGGTAAAGATGTTTTCTATATGTGTACCAAGCGATTTGTTTCTAGGTGGTGGGGTTTTAGAGATATTTCACTTTTCCTGGATTTTCTGCATGAAGATTGCTCACCACCATTGACAATGCCTTGAGTTTGACAGTACGCGCAGTGCAAAACATTAGTTTTAATCAAAATTAATAGAAATCAAGAACCCTAACCTTATAAATTTAATATAATCTTTTTGGTGAAGATGTTTTCTATATGTGTACCAAGCGATTTGTTAATAGGTGGTGTGGTTTTAGAGATATTTCACTTGTTCTGTATTTTCTGTATGAAAATTACTCACGACCATTGACAATGCCTTTAGTTTGAGTATAGGTACACGGCTGAGCACGGTACACGGCTGAGCACGCCACACCGGTGTGGCGGTTTCAGCTCACTGTCAGTTTCAGCCGTGCGCATAGACTCAAACTCAAGGCATTGTCAATGGTCGTGAGTCACTAATCTTATAAATTTAATATAATATTTTTGGTAAAGTTGTTTTCTATATGTGTACCAGGCGATTTATTTCTAGGTGGTGTGGTTTTAGAGATGTTTAACTTTTTCTATATTTTCTGTAGGAAGGTTGCTCATGACCATTGACAATGCCTTGAGTTTGAGTCTATGCGCACGGCTGAAACCGCCACACCGGGGCTGTCGCACCATGTGCCCCCACCCCCCCTCTCTCTGAATGTTACTGCCCATATGTCATCAGCAGTGTGCTAGATATAAGACTGTCTCAAAATGTTCTAAGCAATATGGCACAAAACTTTGTCCATTGTAACGATCAACATATTATCTGCTTATGCATTTGCTCAGGATAAACTGATTTGTTTTTTATATGGTGTTTCATAATCCTAATAGAATACATTTTGATTTGAAGCAAATGTCCTTGTGTTTTCAGTGTAACTGTTTCTGTGCTGTTTTGTGTCAATCGTTACAATGGACAAAAAAAAGAAAAGAGTAATCACCTTTTAAAGGGACCAGATATAGGTCGCTGAGACACTACCCATACTCCGACAAATGCTCTCCAAGCATAAATTTGCCAGTTTTCAGTTTATGCAACTACATATATGGGGGGAGAGTGCTGACATTGGTTGCTTCTGTTGTGTTTTATTTAGTCCAGCAGCACTGACACTTTTAGAAAACCATATAGAGAACAAAATGTTAGAAATTGCAATCTAAAATGATAAATATAAAGTTCAAATGTTTATTTATCATAAGCAGCTACTTTGTGTGTGAATAATTGATTAAATCATGTAGATTAATAGACTTTAAAAGTTGAATTCAGAGCTTTCTGTGGCTGCCATCTTGGTGGTTGCTATGGCTTCCCCTGTGTGTGAGGAACCCCTCTAGGTCATGTGATGAGGGAATCCCACCTATGATGTCATTCATACATCACAGACCTCAACTCTCCTCCCACATGTTCAGTGGCATGAACTGAACAAACTAAGCAAAGGTATGTGTGGAGAGCTTTTGATGCTGGATTCGTTTGTATCTGGGTGAGTTATAGCCGGCGACTTTAAGACAGGCTCATATACAGACACCTTTATGATGTGTGGATGCAGTAATACATTTGACATTCTCTATGGATTAATTACTCACTAGAATTTGATGTAGCAGAACTAGGGATGCCAGAGAGTTTCTACTCGGAACACACTGCAAAGACCGGCATCCCATATGGCATCTTTATTGTGGACATATCTGTGTTAGGCTGAAGGGTTTTGTGAGCGCTTGACTTGGAAGTGTGTCAGTGTTCCATTTCTTGGAATAAACCTGTTGACACTCTCCCGGATCACTGCTACCTGAAGAATGGGTTACGGGGGGCGTTGGGTGGCAGGGGGGAGGTGGGGGGCTGATGAGTAGATTTGGAGAGAATTGGGTTACGGGGGACGCGGGGTGGCAGGGGGGGGGGGGTGAGGGGCTGATGAGTAGATTTGGAGAGAATGGTCGGGCTCACTCACTAAGGAGGTAACACACTATTTCCTCAAACCATGTATATTTTACCGAATGGTTATATGTATGATGAAGGAAGAATCATACACAAATACGAAAACCTGGTTAAACAAAAGAATTAAAGCTGCATAGTCCGATGAAAATATCAAATTTTCAAAACCAAAACAATTTCCAAAATTTGATTCTACATATCTAACTTAGATACTGGTGCACTTATTAAACATTTGCCACCACATAGAAGGGAACACTGAGGCAATTGAATAGAACCTGTTACTGCAGAAGCCTATGGGGTCAGAGTTTTGACAAGCTTGCCAAAATTATTTGTGCATGGTTCCACTTCAAATATCTCAAAAGCCACTGAAAATAAAAGTTACTTCAAGCTAAAGTAAGATACATAATAACGATCAACCTAATGTATTTATCTCAGAAAATTTCAGAAACTCAAAACCATCGTACTATGCAACTTTAAGTCAATGTGCTAGAAGAATGTTTTAAAGAAACTTACAGATATTTTGACTATGAAAATGGTTTATAACTATATATTGGTTGAAATGAAAAAAAGGCAGCTAGTAGATATCGAGATAGAAAATCGTGAGTCGGTTGTTGCAGTCAACAATACTTAGAATGAGGGGGTTCCAACACAATGATGTGTGTAGTGTGTGGGAAGGCACAGTATGAATGTGATGTACTTTTACTCGTTAAACAGTTCTGGAGACGATGCTGAGTTCTTGCGTTCTTCCTTCATTGGAAACAGAGCTAGAGATACCAACTGCTCCGATTTTGTCAGAAGACTTCCGATTTTGGCTACTGTCTTCTGATATTAGGATTCCATGTGCAAATCTTCTGATTTTCACTCTCACTCACGATATAGCGATATAGCAAATGGTAGACAGGAAGTGTGAACACTTATTTGTCTCTCTTTTCTTTGTTGGCACATTAGTTGTTCCAAGCAGGGGAAATCTGAGTCACAGACGACTGGTCTTCCCCACTCCACTGCTGGTCGATAGAAAGCCCAAGCCTACACTTTTACCGACCCAAGGGATTTTTAACCTCCCACACCTCATAGACATGGTATGAGAGCAACCAGCCTTTGATGACGTTGTAAGTTATACACAGCGGTGGAAATCCAAATTGGCAGAGCTGGGGGCACGGGGAATCGAACTCACCTAACAAAAAATCAGCTAATACGAAAGGCAAAATCAGCTGCTACATCAGCAGCTGAAGGTGGCAAGCAGAGCCTAGAGAAATACGCATAGACACATGGTGGGATACATGGTGGGACTTGTATGAAAAAGTATATAATATAATTATATATCATCATCATCATGCTGTCGGTCACGATGCGACAAAGACTGCTTTCATTACTTGACTGCCGCTCTCCATTTAGCTCTCTGCTGTGAGAGTGATGTCCATGAGTCGGTCTTAATGTCTCTCAGCTTCAGGTTTCTCTTGATGGTATCCTTGAACCGGAGACGAGGGCGACATTTCATGAAAGCTGCCTGCAAAAGTGTTTAAGTGCTGCTGGCTTTTGCAAGTTACCAGCGGCACTCTCTCGGGGAGCAAATAGAGGTTTCACACCGGCAAGAACATGTCAAGACAGGCGCAAAACTATTTGTCCCTGCAGTGGCTGGTCGGGAGATGTTGGGAGTTCCATACATCAACCGCCCTTAATGCTGCCACAGTGACATGGTTTTCTGTTTAGGGTTTGCTCCCTTAGCCTTCGGTTCTGTCAAGAACCTGTACCACAAGGCAGTGGTTTACAACTCTGCAGGGCAGGGGCGTCAAACTCCCTGAGGTATTGCAATACCTGCATACCAGGTATAGATATTATATATAGATATTATGTATTGTATGATTATACTATGTCATGATATATGTCCGATTGTCGTGGTGCATGTTGCTGCACAACAACTTGTCTCCTAATAAAATGTTAAAATCTTCCTATTTTTGGTCACTCAATGTTGGCATCTTTGCAGCGCTCACGACGACTATGATATTATAAGTGTATGTATACTACTGTCCTTGTAAGTGAATAGAGTTGATGATCTCACGTGGAATTGCACTGCTAACAAGGTTCAAGTGAGCAGTTCTGGAGATGATGCTGAAGTCTAGTGTTCATCCTTCATTGGGAACAACGCTTACGGTGACTATGATATTATAAGTACATGTATGCCACTATATTTGTAAGTGCATAGAGTTGATGAACTCACATGGCATTGGGCTGCTAACACTGTTCAATTTTTCCAACAGGGAACAAAGAGTGAGAATGTAATATATAAAAATGTGCTTGTCTTACATGTGGATGGAGTGTAGCTTAAGGGGCTGTCACACTATGATGTATCGCCTCAACGTGCACCAATGTGATTTTCAACCAACATGTCGGTGTAAGCGGCCGTATGTTACATGTACGTTGGCCATATGGCGTATATGTTCTGGATATGTCGGTATACGTCGACGCGCATAGAGGCTCCGAAAAAATTGTGTGTGTGGTCAAAATTGTCAATGTGTGTCGACGTGTGGCTCGTACGTTGAATGTATGCTGCGTGTACGTTTGGGATACATTGGCACACGTTGGGAGTACTTTAGGGATACGTTGGTATATGTTGCTGCATGTTAGTTGTACATTCAGCCGGTGGGAACGTGCAGTCCGCATCCAGTCCGCGTACTGCCAACGGATGCAATACGTTCTCCTAACGTACTCCGAATGTATGCCTGCCATATCTCCAGCATATTTAATATCTACGCCATACTTCTAGTGATGGAGTAATGTATGTAACGGTGGTCAGCATTCCATGTTCGTATGCGAGCGTTTTGCAAATGTTTCGCAAACATTTTGCGAGGCACATGAACGCTCTCATATGCTAGCAATACATCAGCAATACGTTCTGCATATGCTACGTTTGTTGTGTGTACGTTGTGTATAACCCATTGTTTACCCCTGCCACTGAAAAGCTTGACGAATGCCGACATACTGGCACATTCACGAACATTGAGCCCGCGCTGACGCCATACATTGTAGTGTGACAGGGCCTTTAAAGGCCAGAGTTTCAGAATCACAACAAACCGGTCTGTTGCCAATTAAGACCTTGGCCTTCCTCCCGCCCTTATTTGGGGCAGATGTCCTATTTCACATGGTCACATTGTGCTGCCTCCAGTGTTGATGTTTACGGCCCTCTGTAGTGCTCACCAAACAGGGCGCCTAGTGAGTGGCACCATGCGCTTTCTGGTCATGTTCTAACTGTTTATAAACACTGAGTGGACAGTTGTTATGGTTACTGATCTACTGGGTTTTTTTTATATTTTAATTGAAATTCCATATAATTGAGGGTGATAACCACAAGGTAGCATATTATTTCCAAACAGATAACTATTTGTATATACTGAATGTTCATAAAGACATGGAGATAATATACGGATGAATAAGGAACTAAGTCTTGGGTAATTTTCCCAATAAAACATTCGGAGATGTGGCAGAGACCAGCTGGGTTTGAAGGCAGAAGAGGGTAAATGGGGGGGGGAGGTCAAACTGCTTCCACGGGTTCTTTTTATTGTCTGACTCCAGCCCCAATGGCCCTGTCACATTACGATGCATCTCGCCAGCATGCCGCCAACGCGTAAAATCACTTTTTTTATGTCGAGAAGCGTCAAACTTTTCGGCATGGGGG
>CM059195.1:76393033-76408718 GCA_030323885.1 Branchipolynoe longqiensis
TCGTATTGCTAATTATTATAATTTTACCTCGGTATGCCGCCTCTGGCTAGCCGTAGGCTAGGGAGAAGGAAGCACATCCGGGTCCAGCAATTAGCATAAGTAACTCACAACGGGAGGACGTTTGTGAGTTGCTCCACAGGATTTATCTACTACTACTGCTTTTATCCAAAAGTAAGTACTGTTTTCTTCGATAACTTTGTTTATCATGCTCTATAGCATCTTTTTATGAAAGTTCAGAACTTTCTTCAGTCCTGTTTGGACTTTGTACGTTTTTTAACTTACGGATAGAACATTGCGTGCCGCTGGCACAAACGAAACCGATACTGAGTTCTATCGACACCTGTTTTTCAGACAGGGAGAAATGGCAACCCGAGTTGCTCATTTCCTAAGAAAAGTCTCCCGGATCCTAATAGAGGATGATGTTGGGGATGCTTCTGGGTGTTTTTTATAAACACCCCTGACCGGTTTAAGGCGAACCTCCGAGTTTCGTAATATTTTCTCCAACTTGTTGGCGCGGTAGCCACAGGTGGGAGAAGTGTACGGAACAGAGAGAGGGGCCGATCTCACGATCGATGCCCTCCGTTTGGTTGGTTTCGTTACCACACACCTACGGCAAATTTAGCTTCACGCCTGTACTGACACGTTGCAAAACACGTTCTCTGTACCATGTTCCTCAACCCAGTTTACTGGCTTACACTTGTGTAGTTGAGATGATTCCGGGTTAGTAACGCTTTGGTTTCGTTACAGTTCCCGATGGCCACTCGCCGGAATAAGCCGCCCGCTGCAGCGGTGGGTATCCCCCCTACGGATTACGATTCGTCTCCACCGGCTACGGCTCCGCCGTCCCCACATCCTGGGGCTCATGCCTCGGATCAAGACAGTGATCACGCCCCTCAACCAGTGGGGTGGGAGGCGAAAATGGCGGAGATGATGGAGGAGAAGATGCGCCTTTTCCAGGCGCAGACCTTTCCAGATCCTTCCCAAATCCCTGATGAGGATTGGGAAGACTTTTCTGAGGACGAAGAGGACACGCTTTCGGCACCTGAGGTTCCGAAACCGAAAGCGCGGGGCAAGAAACGCCGCCCAGTGAGCAGTTCTGGTGACGAGTTCACAAAGAAAGCGAACTCTAAGCGCTCCAAAAAGTCCAAAAAGAAGAAGAAGAAGAAGAAGAAGGACTCCTCTTCAGACTCGTCGTCCGACTCTTCTTCCACCGAGTCGGATTCCGACACGGAACGAGCGGGAGTCTACGCCAAAATAGGCGTTAAAGCTGGCAAGAAGATTGTCAAAAAGAAAGCTCAGAAAGTGCGCACCACTACCATGATGCGCAAAACGGTGAATAGCCATTTCACTACGTTTAAACCGATCGAAGTCATCAACAAGTTGACTGAGCAGATTTCAGGAGTTAAGGGCATTCCTGCTTCGGTTTTCAAAGAGATGGATTCCGGCATTCATCTTTCCGACGAACGCCGTCGTTATGAAACTTCCCTCTGCCTGATCCATAAGGCAGTTTTGGGTGCCTTGACGTCTGTTATCCCTGTGGCTAACAGGATGCAGACAGAGAACAAGTTCTCGTCTTTGGCGCGGGTTATGGACCGGGGCATAGCTTTGTTAGCAGCCGCTAGTAACTACATGACCCATCGGAGATTTGAAAACGTTTTCAAATCGGTCACCACAGATGCCGGAAAAGAGGTTGCCCGCTCTAACAAGGTAACGGACCATGATGGTAAGGAATACACCGTGTATTCCGGACCTACCCCTATCAAGAGCAAACCGCTTGATAAATCCAAGATGTTTGGGGGTCAGCTAGCTTACCTGTACAAACAGGTAGAGGTCGACTACAAGAGTGCTAAAAACACTGAAGCAAAGAGTCGTCGCTTCCAAAACCCAGCAGGGTTCAGAAAGTCTAGGACGGATTTTCGATTCCGCAGAGGAGGAAGGCCGTTCAGGGGCGGACCGTCCTTCCAGTTCAACCAGCGAGGAAGGGGCCGAGGCGACAGGCCGGCCTCAAACTGGAACGACAACCGCGGCTACAAGAGGGATTTCGTTCCCAAGCCCCAGTTCCCGAAACAAGGGAACAAGTAGAGATTTCCACACAAACAGTGCAGCCTCCTGACCCTACAATGGTCACGGAGGAAACTCAAACTGAAGTAAGCCTTTTTCAAGCAGGGAATGTTTCTAATTGTTTACATCAATGGCAACAGTTAACCACTAATCCAGAGGTCCTGAATATTGTTAAAGGCATTCACATCCCTTTCACACAATTGCCTATACAAAAGAGAGCGCCTTTTCCGTATCAGTTTAATTCACTAGAAAAATCTCAGCTAGATCACCAGGTTCTACTGTTTGAGTCTAAGGGCATTGTCAACAGAGTTGAACATACTGAAGGGGAATATATTTCCAATATCTTCTCTACTCCTAAACCTGATGGTTCAATCCGAATGATTTTAGATTTAACTCAGTTGAATGAAATCATTGAATACAAACATTTCAAAATGTTTTCTTTAGAAACAGCTCGTGATTTAATTACCCCAGGGTGTTGGCTAGCGAGTGTTGATTTAAGGGATGCGTACTACACCGTTCCTATTCACCAGACAGATCGGAAATACCTACGTTTTCTCTGGAATGGCCAACTTTTTGAATTTACATGTTTACCTAATGGTTTGGCCTGCGCACCGCGTCTGTTTACTAAGTTGTTGAAACCAATTTTTGCACACATGGCAAAATTGGGGCATTGTATGTTTCCATACATAGATGATTCTTTTATTATGGGCCAATCTTTCACGCAATGTGAACTCGCTGTTAAAGATTTATGCAACATTTTCACCAAATTGGGTTTCTTCATACATAACAAGAAATCGGTTTTTTCTCCTACTCAGGAGCTTAAGTGTCTCGGGTTCATTCTGAACACCACGGCTATGACCGTTTCGCTTACACGCCAAAAGAAAGATAAGCTTTACCGCACAGCGATACAGCTGTTAGACACTTCTAGGCCAAAGATTAGACAGGTCGCGGTCCTTATCGGGGTCATGGTTTCGTATAGTCCAGCTATTCTATACGGAGCGGCACACATAAAATCCCTCGAAATTGATAAAAATTTGGCGCTGGCCCGCGCAAAGGGAAACTTTGAAAAGACCATGTTTATTTCGGAGAACGGCCTAGCCGACATTGATTGGTGGCTAAACCACTTTGACCATTCCCCCAATCCCATTAGAATGGGAGAGCCTGACACTACCGTTACCACTGACGCGTCTCTCCAAGGGTGGGGAGCACATCAAAATGATGTAGCAACGGGAGGAAGATGGCTAGAATCGGAACTCCCCGATCATATTAACGTTCTAGAACTAAGGGCCATTTACTTGGGATTAACCAGTCTAGTAAAAATACCCAAAAATAATGTACGTATCCTCACGGATAACACCACAGCTATGGCTTATGTCAGAAATATGGGAGGTACAAAATCGATTAAATGTAATGCAATGGCACTTCTCATTTGGAACTGGGCTCAAACCTTTGATGTCTGGTTAACTGTTAATCACATTCCAGGCACACAAAATTGTCTAGCTGACAAGATGAGTCGCCAGTTCCATGATCACTTAGAGTGGTCACTTAATCCATCCATTTTCAAACACATTTGTCACACATGGGGTTCACCTCAGATCGATTTGTTCGCTTCGCGTAATAACTTTAAAATTCCAAAATATGTTTCGTGGCACCCGGAACCCAATGCTTGGCACATTGATGCCTTCTCCCTAAAGTGGCGACATCATTTCTTTTACATTTTCCCCCCCTTTACTATCATTAGCAAAGTCGCCAGAAAGATTCAAATGGAGGGGACACACGCCATACTCATCGTCCCCGAGTGGCACACGCAACCGTGGCTACCGACGTTACTAGCCACAGCCAAAAGCAGCCTTCGCTTCCCAAGATTCCGAGGAAACCTCAAACATCAGGGACCACTAGAACGCCACGGAAACGTGTCGACAACTCCGTTAGTGGCATTCCTTTTTTAAATAAATATTTAGAACAGTTTGGCTTAGACAAAATTACACAACAGCGTTTGGTTGATGATGCGTGGAGAAAAGGAACGGTGAAAATGTATACTACGTATTTAAAGAAATGGGGTATTTATTGCCTGCTTAAGAAAGTCAAGCCAATGACTCCCACAGTATCCCAGGTAGGACTCTTCCTACGTTACCTAGAGGACGAAGGCCTAGGATATGGCGCTATTAACGCTGCCAGATGTGCTCTGTCGATAATCCTACCGCGGGTTAATGGACAAACAATGGGTAAACACCATGTTATTTGTTGGATCATACGATCAATTTATCAGAGGAATCCGCCTAAACCCAAATATAATAGGTTTTGGGATGTTTCTCTAGTGTTCAACCTCTTCAAGAAATGGCCAGAAAATAAGTTTCTGGACGTTAAACTTTTAGGTTTCAAAGTCGCAGTTTTGCTTCTCCTGGTCACTGGACACAGAGGCCAAACTATAGTTGCCCTGTCGCTGAATGGTCTAGAAATTGACAGTAAAGAGGCCACGTTTGATTTATCAACTTTATTAAAATCAAACCGATTAGGTGACCCCCTTTCTACGATAGGGGTGTCCAGTTTCACTCAGGATCGCAAGTTATGTGTCGTATCTGCGATACGAAATTATATATCCAAGACAAGATTAATAAGAAACTCAAGACAGCTATTGGTCAGCTTTATTAAGCCACACAAGGCCATTTCCAGGGATACCCTCGCCCGATGGACAATGAATGTGTTAAAACTGGCGGGAGTAAATACAGACAGGTACTCATCGCACTCTACACGTGGTGCAATGGTGTCCAAGGCAAGATTGCTAGGCATCTCCGTTAAACGGATCCTAGCTCACGCGGGATGGAAAACCGCTACTTCGTTTGCTAGACATTACCACAAACGACTAGAGAAGCCTCAGCCGATAGCGCACAGGCTACTCACCAACTGAAAGAGAGAGGTAAGAAAAACATTGGTTTTTCCTCTTTTTTGCCATACAAATCGCTTTTCCATTGTTGCATACATAAGACATAATCACTAAAGAATAATAACAAAACAAGAATATCAGGATAAAAATTATTTTACGTAAAGGTCTCCCTAGCCTACGGCTAGCCAGAGGCGGCATACCGAGGTAAAATAGATTAGTTAGACGAATCTTACCTGGGTATAGATGATGGATAACTATTGTTTTACCGAGGTAGAAGCCTCGGTTAGACGTGGGCGAGGGCCCACCCACCACGCCCTGCCACGTCTAGTCAATCACTCAATTTAGCATGAGGTCACTTGACCTTAGGTTGTTTTTTAGAATCATTTTTATCCTGAATTAGTAGGTAAAGATTGCTGGACCCGGATGTGCTTCCTTCTCCCTCGCCCACGTCTAACCGAGGCTTCTACCTCGGTAAAACAATAGTTATCCATCATCTATACCCAGGTAAGATTCGTCTAACTAATCTATATATATATATATATTATCATTTCTGCTGTACACTGAGTGAGAATAATTGCCGCTGAGGTGTGGGCGAGCAGGTGGCATCACGCAGGGAGGTCATGAGGTATCAATAGATGACCTAATAACTAGAGGTGACCAGCTGATGACTTAGTAGCTTGAGAGTAGATGGATTTTCCGGCTTATAATACTTGTATAATGAATTATACAGCATATAAGGTAAATGATGTGGACAAGTGAAAATTCGGACAGACAATTGAAAATTCAGACCGACACCAGACTTGTCCGTTGGACAAGTGAAAAGTTTTGCTTATTTCTATCACTGGGTTATGACCTCCCTACACTAGCTGGTAATTTGATGTGCTGATCAGAGACAATCTCACCGCGCTATAGTGTCATTATATATTATACCATATAAACCGATTAGGGATCTAAGTATGTCATGCTGCACAATGCACAGTGCAACACATCTTACCTGGTATTCTTTGTGGAACGCTCAAGGTAAAATAGAAGTATGCTTTAGAAATGAATCAAACTATTTACATATGAATGTAGTGCAGTCTGGTTTAGATAGTTTAGTTTTTGTTTTTACATCGGCGGTAAGTGAGTAGGATAATGAGGCGAGCATGCCAGCGGTGGCGCCACCGTCGGAGCTGAGGCGAGTAGGCCTGAGCAGTAGATGAGTAGTCCGAGGCTCAACCACCCGGTTACTGGTGGGTGGGTGTTAGGAGCGGGTATAGAATTCCGGGTTATTATACTCATATAATTCTTATACAGCATATTCTTGCCCACAGCATCGAGGCATTAGTCTTCAGGTGTGCATATATTTTAAGTGGTTGTTTTAATTCCTGTTTAATTCCTATAAGTTATATCAAGCAAATTATTAATTAAAAAAATCAAACTTAAAGGGGGGAGTGCACCTTGACAAATGCGGTAGGCATTATAATATTTGGATAGGGCAATGACTAGTTGGCTCAGTCAGTGCCAGGCTGAGTAGGATATCGGGTCATGGTATCCCAGTGGGGCAGCACTATAAAGTAACAATAAGTGTGCACTGCCACAAGTCGGTACCCATCCTGATATGACCTTAAATATTGCTATGTCGTAAAACCCCAGTCACCTACTTAGTATCCACATTGCAGACATGCCACATTTTTTGGATGGCAATCTGTATTTTTCACCTAAAATCCTGTATGAATCTGTATCACATAATAATTCATATATATGCATATGTCCCGCATACCATGAAAAAACATTTGGATACAATTACATTATTTTATTACTCAAATATTATATGCAACAAACTACATTAAATATATGATTTAGTTTGTTTATAATCGATTTAGTTAGGCGTTAACACTAAACAATTGTTCCGTTATACTGTACTGTTGTGGAATACATACAAGGGAATGATGTGGTTACACATATGTATTTCCATAAATTTAACTAAAATTCCGTATAAAATGGAGTATGGCCGTATCATTCAAATTAACACCAAAATCTGTATCGAATACTGGTAACCCATATCATGTGGCAGGTCTGACATTGTTTAAGCTTGGTGAGGCTTAATAACGCACCTGGATCATGGAAACCAAGCAATGTACTGACATACTTTTGAAAGTAGCTGAGCCCGGGGTCCCGAAGAATTCGGAGGTCAGGGCAAATACACATGAAACCACATGTTTGACGCACTCACAAAGAGCTGAGTCGTTTTTATGTGCTTTTATTTAATTTTTCTTAGATTAAAGCTGCATAGTTCGATGAAATCATTAAAGTTTCGAAAGTAAAACACTGACCTAGATTTTGATCGTACATATGTAACTTTGATGCAGGTGATCTTATGAAGCATTTGTTGCTGCATAGAAGGGATTAGAAAGTATAAAAAACTAAGTTTGTTTTATTTAACAACGCCTCTAAAGCACATTGATTTTTATCATCGACTGTTGGACGTCAAACATATGGTCATTCTGATATATTTCTTTGGATGAATCCCGCTGTCGCCACATAGGCTACTCTTTCCCATAAGCAGCAAGTGGTAACAGAATAGAAAGTCAATTTAATACACCCTGTTACTGGTGAAACCTGTGGTGTGAGACTTTTGATGTGCATGCCAAAATTAATTTGGCATGTTTTCACTTAAAATAAGTTATTTCAAACTAGAGTAAAGAAAATTATAATAGCCAGCGTATGTTAATTTTTTTAAATGGCAGAAACTGAACGCTAACATGCTGCAAATTTAAGAAGGTACATTGATATGTGAAGTAGTTTTCGAGACCTAATAAGATCTCCAGTTGATATCGATAACATCTGGATCAATCAGTGTCGACATTGGGTCTTATAAGTTGGGATGGGAGGAACAGGCGTGGTGGCTGAATTGATAGAGTGTGGGCCTCACGCGCAGGAGATAAGGTGGTGCAACACTATTGATGCGCGAGAAGGAAGAACAGAGGCGGATGTGGGAAAACTGAGGCGTTTATTGTGACGCCTCGGGCAAATACAGAGAACAGTGAGAAGAACAAAACATATGAGAAAAATGTAAGGTAAACGGTACAAGCAGGGCAACAGAGGAGGTAACACAGGCTGAGGAGGCAGAGAGCAATAAGAGGGGCTCATGAGGAGCAACAGGCTCGTGAGGAGCAATACAGTAAGGGGCTCATGAGGAGCAGAGGATAAATAGAGGAGGGGCTCAGAAGGAGCAGTGTCAGAGTTGGTAGAGGGGGGGCCGAGGAGCCCTCCGCCGCAGAGGGGGGAGGGTAGGAGGGAAAGTTGGGTGGGTGGGTGGAGAAGAAAAGGGCAGAGAGCTGGAAGGCGGCTGGAGGCTGAGTGCCTGAGGGAGGCCGCCGGGCGGCCTTATAAGGGGGAAAGTGAGCAGTGGCAGGAGAGGCGTGAGTCGCTCAGGGCCGGGGGAGGGCGAGGGTGAGCAGCGGGCGTCGCGCGAGGCGCGAATGCTGGGTGAAAGCCCGGGTAGAGGGGGGGGGAGGGCGAGGGTGAGGAGCGGGCGTCGCGCGAGGCGCGAATGCTGGGTGAAAGCCCGGGTAGAGGGGGGGGGGGGTGAGTCGTGGAAGGGGAGCGGGCGGCCAAAAAAGGGAGGCCCGCTCCTGAGGCCCGGGGGGAGGAGGTCCGGGGGGGCAGCGAACTCCTCAGGGCTGGGCTGGGTGGGTCTCTCGTGAGGCTGGGCTGAGTCATCTGAGGTGTGAGGTGCGAGGTGATGATCCTCGGCTTCTTCTGGGCGGCGTTTCGATCGGTGTTCGCTGGGAGGCCGTCGGTGGGAATCGCGGGGCTGTCGGGAATGGTTGGGGTGAGGCGCCGGGCTAGGCCCCCCGGGCCAGCCGGGGGGAGGCCGGCGGATCAAAAATCCGCCGAGGCGGCCGGGGTCTGGCGCTCACGGGCTTGCTTGGTGCGGCATCCGGCCTCGCTGTGCATTGTTAATATGCGCCGGACGTTGGCGCAATAGGCACAGACGTGCCGGCGCCTGTCTCCCACCTCGCCGTGAGCCTCTCCGAGGGGTGCCCGATCGCACGAGGCGGGATCGCGATTCCAAGCGGAGCAGGGAGCCCCGTGAGCGTGCCTATCGTAGGCGGTGCGTGTGTCGGGTTGCTGCCGGGGCAGGTGTGCGCCTCGGGCCCCATCGTCGCCTCGGGGAGCTGGTGTTGCCGGGGTGGTGGGCATGGTGAGGGAGTCGACCCTGAGCGCGTTGAGGGCCACAGGGTCATGCCACCCCTGGGGGAGCCTTCCGTCCGCGATCCAGGAAAAGATGGTCTCCGAGTACCGGCGGACGGTCGGCCAGGGGTGGATGAGGACGTCTCTCATGAGGGTGAGGTGGTGTTGGTGTAGGCCCTGGAGGGAGTGATCCGGGAAGGATGGGTGGTTGACCATGGAGAGGAGGGCGAGGCTGTACTCGTCCTTGGTTGCTTCTCCGAGCTTGACTGCCTTGCGCCCCGCACCCCTCTCCACGAGGTCGCAAGGGAAGAGGTAATCGGCTGGGATCCCTCGGCGGCGCACGGTGCGATGCGCCTCGGCGGATGCGAGGAGCTCGCGGACCGCGTCGGCCGCGGATGCCGGGCTGTACTCCTCGGGATCCGGGCGGTAGGTGGGCGGTGGTGCTGAGCTGGCGTGGGCGCGGGTGTAGCCCTGGTACTGTAGGTGCGGGCCCCCGGGCTGAGTCGCTTGAGGTGGAGGCGGCGGCCGGCTCCCGGCTGCGGCGTACGCCCGAGGCGCCGGGACGTGGTGCAGGCTGCAGGCGGGCTCCCGCCTCGGCGTGGGCGGGGGGCTCCGCGGGGCCCCTCGGGCCTCCCCCCTGTCGTCCAGGTCTCTGTCCATGCGTCTGGTGAGGCGGGTGATGGCCTCGATGAGGAGGGCCGTCTCGCTGCTGGGCTGGCCCGAGGGTGCTGCCGGGGAGGTCGGGGCCGCAGAGGGGACGGGGCTACCCGGGGAGCCCGAGGAGGGTCCTGGTGTGGCCATCCCGGAGGTCTTGGAGTTCCTCCGACTCTTCCCTTTGCCGCGGCCGGGCATGGTGCAGGGTCGGCAGAGGAGCAGCGGTCCGAGGTGGAGTCCGAGGTGGAGTAGAGCCAAAAAAGAAGAAAAGGGCAGAGAGCTGGAAGGCGGCTGGAGGCTGAGTGCCTGAGGGAGGCGGCCGGGCGGCCTTATAAGGGGGAAAGTGAGCAGTGGCAGGAGAGGCGTGAGTCGCTCAGGGCCGGGGGAGGGCGAGGGTGAGCAGCGGGCGTCGCGCGAGGCGCGAATGCTGGGTGAAAGCCCGGGTAGAGGGGGGGGGAGAGGGCGAGGGTGAGCAGCGGGCGTCGCGCGAACGGTGATGCTGGGTGAAAGCCCGGGTAGAGGGGGGGGGGGGGGGGGGGGGGGGGGGGGGGGGGTGGTGAGTCGCTCTCCCTTCCCTCGCATCAAACGAAATGCTTCGCATTACGACCAAGTCACCATGAGTGTGCACTGTCACAAGTCGGTGCCCTCCTGATATAACCTTAGATGTTGCCAAGATGGTAAACTCCAACAAGCAACCAACCAGACAGGATGGCAGAATCACTAAGAGCGCTGGCTGCCTGCCAGTGCAGGAGGTCATGTGCTTGAACCCCGGCCAAGTCAAATCAATGACTTGCAACATTGATACTTGTCGCTACCTAGCCTGGTGCTTGCCATCAATAGGCTAGGGCGGGGACAGGTTTGCTCAATATCAGAATAATGTGACTGAATGGGATATCGGGTCATGATGCCCGCAGCCTGATCTCCCAGTGGCTGGGGTCACGCTACATAGCATAAGGGTTAGCGGGCCCGCCATCTGTTGCCAGCGTAAATTGACTTATTCAGCAGGGATGAAAGATCTCGGCGGTTTCGCGGATTTCCGCGATTATTTATATTTACCGATTAACTTTTAAACATTAAAAAAAAATGATATGCATATATGACAACACTTGGGGGAGTTCGAATCCCATTTTTAAATGACCTTAGATGTTGCTAGAACATCAAACCCAAACAAGAGCGAGTCCGGTATGGGCGATAATACAGTCAAAACTAGGTTAGTTGAAAACTGACTTCCAGTATTTTTCCGCGAATCCCTGACAGTGCTAATAAGTCTATGGGAGAAGATCCGCGTTATCGCGGAAATTTGTCGTTGGCGGACTGATTTCCGCGATTTTAGCCGGAGACCACTTTCATCCCTGATTCAGTAAGCTGACAATCCATTGGCAGGAACATACATGTATACTGCTTAGATAAGGTTTCACCATGTCTACCGATACCTGCCACCCCTTTCCTACCAGCTCTACTGATTCCATCAGTCCCTTTCCTAAATACTGGGGAGACCACTGAGTGGGGCAGCACTATGAAGCCACCATGAGTGTGCACTGCCACCCGTTGGTACCCGTCCTGATATGACTTTATATGTTGGTAGGGTGTAAACCCACAACAAACGCTATCGCATACTATCTGCTTTCTATGGGTTCGCCATAAGGGTGGGGATCAGAGAGCAGTGAGGTGGTATTAACCCGCACCAATCGCAAACACAGTGTATTTGTTTGTTGTTGTTGTTTTACGTCCTAGCAACATCTACAGTCATATCAGGACGTGTACCGACTTATGACAGTGCTCACTCATGGCGACTTTATAGTGCTGTCCCACTGGGAAACCAGGCCGCCGGCACCATGACCTGGTATCCCACTCAGTCACATTATCCTGACACTGAGCACACCAGTCCTTGCCCTATCCTAATAATGCCGAGCGCCTGGCTAGGAAGTGACAAGTATCAATTTTAAAGTCATTGGTTTGACTCGACCGGGACTCGAACCCACGATCTACCAGCACAGGAGACGGACGCTCTAACTCATTCGGCCATCCCGTCTGGTCAAACACAGTGTAATCAGGGGTTTTGCCAGAGGGGAAAATGGGTAAAAATTCCATACCCTTAAATTTTCTGATGGTACAACTCTGTACCTTCAAATTGTTGGGATTCTTTTCTTTTTTTTTTTAATCGTTCTTGAAGGAGCTCGAGACAACAAAGCTTCCCGGCCCCCAGACCTACGTTCCCCACCCACCCGCCCCCATTCCGTATCCCCTCAAATTGTTTTCTGGTGGAAACCTAGATACAAGATTCACCCCGTACTGCTGCAGTAGGGGTGCAAACCAACCCTATGTAAAAGCTGGCGAAAAAAGGGTCAATGAATTGAGAGCCTAATTCCACAATCTAAGAAGCAACATTTATTCTTTACATATGTCTTATTGATAGCCCACTACCTTTGAGTTGAAAAATATAATATAATATAATATCTAATTTAATGCAATTTAAAAGTGAAATTGACGGCTTTCTGCGGCCGCCATCTTGTCTTTTTGCATTCTCTCCCATTTCACCAACTCTGTGCCGATATATGTAGCCATTTGATCCTGGAACCACAGTTTCTAGTTCATGTCCCATACTAAAGCTATTTTCGCCCGTATTTACACTACGTTGTCATTCACCTGTGTACTACAAGTACCGGGTGAATCTTTTATCTAGTGGAAACCCTGGTAGTGGAAGTGGGACTTTATTGGCAGATTGATCTAGATGCGTGTGCTGTGTGAATTGTTTCTCATTTATAGTGGGGATGATTAGTTAGTTGTCAGTGGTAGAACTAAGAAAAAAAATGTCACTTGTCCGTATGACAAATCTGGTGTGATTTTTACTTGTTCGCCTGAATTTTCACTTTTTGAGATCCATAATCATCCATATTTTATACTCGCATAATTCATTATGCATCATAAATAATATATGCTGTATAAGCCATTATATGAGTATAATAAGCCGGAACCTCCTTTCTAGTTCTACTCCCCAGCCACTAAGTCATTGGCTGGTTAACTCTATCCATTAGGTCATGTATTGATACAACCTCAGCTCTCCACGTGGCGCCACCTACTCGCCCATGCCTCAGTGACTGTTACGACCACTCACTGTACCTCTAAATATATATATATATATATATATAATTATATATTATATATTGGTGATAGAAATAAACCACATTTTTCACTCGTCCAACGGAAAAGCTCTAGTCATATTCTCCTTGTCTGTGCCTACTCTCACTTTGCTCGGACAAACAGAGGAACCTTTTTCCGAACGCTGGTTGTTCACAGTGACGTCAGTGCTATTATAGCCGGGCCCGGAACTGGGTGATGGCGGAAGGATTCCTCAGCTAGCGGCCCGGACTGTTCATGCCGGGAGTCTTAATTCTCCCTCTTTTACATTCTTTGCGGTCACGTGACGGCCCACGTAAATTACTCATCCATTGTCTCGCTGCTGTATTCATGCCGAGTGGGCCTTTCCAAGTAATTAAGTTATTACCGGCACGATCATTGTAAGAATAACTTGCACGATCATTGTAAGTTATTACTGGCACGATCATTGTAAGTTATTACTGGCACGATCATTGTAAGTTATTACTGGCACGATCATTGAGTGAGACCTTGCAGTTGTAGTCTGTCTCTCTCAGGCTAACTCTCACTCTCAGGCTCACTCTCACTCTCAGGCTCACTCTCAGGCTCACTCTCACTCTCAGGCTCACTCTCAGGCTCACTCTCACTCTCAGGCTCTCTCTCCCCTTCTCTTCCTCTTTCCCCATCCCTCCCTCCCTCTTCCTCTCTCTCCCTTGCCCTCTCCCCCTATCTCCTCTCCCTCTCCCCCTCATTCTTCTATCTTCCTCTCCCCTCTCCATCTCTCCCCTCCCTCCCTTTCTCTTCTCCGCTCCCTCCGTCTCCCCATCTACCCCGCTACCCCCCCCCCTCCCCCCCTCCCTCCCTCCCTCCCTCCCTCCTCCCTCCCTCCCTCACCCTCCCTCCCCCCCTCCCTCCCTTCCCGCCGTGAATATGGCCTATGGCTGGCACGGCGTTAAAGCAACACCAAATCAATATCAATCAAAACCCTCCCTCCCTCCCTCCCCCCTCTCCTCCCTCCCTCCCTCCCTCCATCCATCCATCCATCCATCCATCCATCCATCCATCCATCCCTCCATCCCTCCCATCCACACCCCGATGTCAGCATTCAGTTGGTAGTGAGCTTATTTAATATTGGACATCTTTTATGCTAAATAGCTTCCATGTGGGACCTTACAAATCAAGATTTCCCTGATTTTCAAATTGTGAACAAATCAATTTTTTGTTGTTTAGCGTAACTTTGGTGCTATTCAAAGGATCCAGATAAATTGTGCATTGATCACTTGAATCATATTACAAGGATATGTGTAAATAAATAAATTATAATACTTTTAAATCATAAAAAAACACTGGAGTATATATGGTATTATGGCAATGTATAAAATTCATTAAAAAGTCCAAAGCTGTATGGCATTTCTATGAACCTTGTGGCTGTCAGTAGTGAACGTGCGGTAAGGATCTGTTGAGGATTAACATACTATCTAACAAAGTGGCAACTGGTTGCTATATAAATAATGACACATGATGTATACACCACCAGAACTGTACCAGATTTGGATGTATCAATCGATGTGATTGGTATTGTCGTGGGGGTGATGAAAATGGGAAATATGGCACCTAGAGCAGGACTCGAACCCACATCTCTTTGCATTCCGGGCCAGTGTGCTAACCATTACACCACCTAGGCTCCCTGATATCAACACGCTACCCACGCCTACCTGTCTATGCGGCTCCTTGTCTGAGAGGTCAGTGCAGACCACTACACTCGTCCCCCTGTAATTGTAAGTCTTTTAATGCTTACAATTTCATACATACAGGCAACGCACTTACATATACATACACAGGGTAGGTTCAACAACTATACAGCGCGTAGCTTTAGGATCATGGTCATGGCAACCAGTGTCGTGGGGGTGATGAAAATGGGAAATATTGCACCTAGAACGGGACTCGAACCCACATCTCTTTGCCTTCTGGGCCAGTGTGCTAACCATTACACCACCTAGGCTCCCTGATATCAACACGCTACCCACGCCTACCGGTCTATGCGGCTCCTTGTCTGAGAGGTCAGTGCAGACCACTATAGTATGAATAATTTAAAGTTGCTGCCATAGATAAATATATTAGGTTTATGGTGTCAATCTGACTTGCTTTAGTTTGAAGTAACTTTTAATATAAATGGCTAACGAGGAGATATTTGAGATGAAGCCATGCAAAATGGATTTGGCATGCACGTTGAAATACAGGACACCATCATTCGGCCATCCTGTCTGGTCTTAGCAATCTATTAATAAGCAAGAAGCAATTCAGATGAAAACAAAATCTCCCCCCTCCCCTCCAAAAAAGAACTACTTTAAAAAAACCATCTTTACCAAATCCTATGCCGAGTGCCAGGCAAGATAGTGTCAAGTATAAATTTTGTAAGTCTTGTTTTATCTCAGCCTGTAATCAAACCAACGACCTCCCACGACAGGAAGAGAGCGAGTTAAGCCTGGTACACACCTCCCGTATATGTTTCATGTGCTAAAACTGACTGCCCGACGCGACCCGTCACAACCCGACCCGTCCCATTTCCCGATTGACGCCCGGTGCACGCCTCCCGTATAAAACCTAAAACTGCCCGATTCATTTTTCGAATCTTATAAGATTCCAGTATTAAGCCCTAAAACTGAGTTTTAAGTCGCGAATCGGAAGGCTCAGGTGTATTAGGGGGTCAGACACCTAAAGACTGAAACCGACTAAAACTCAAACTTAGTCGTGAAACGGGCAGTTTTAGGTTTTATATGGGAGGTGTGTATCGGGCATAACACTCATTTG
>CM059195.1:76409216-76470036 GCA_030323885.1 Branchipolynoe longqiensis
TGTCTGGGGTCCTGCTCAGAAGTTGGTCTGTCTCACTCAAGAGCCAGGATGAGAGTGATTCTCCTTCAGTGTGTCTGAAGCAAACTCATGAATAATTAATTAGCTGAGACTAGTGTGTGGGTCAGGATAGGCCAAGGGAGTCAGGTGACCAGACCTTCCCCAACCAGCCAATGAGACACCTCCCCACAGACTGGGTGAGTGACCACCCCATTAGGGGCTGTCACTCAAGTCATCTGCAGGTGGTGCTCTCTATACATATGCTAATGAGGCTGGTGGGTCAGTCGGTGGTCTTGGGTGGACAGGATCTTGCAAACAGTTACAGATGTGTATATAGTAGAATCATACTTTTCCTCTTTTGTATTCTTTATGAACACCAAGAGAACATTTCAACCATCATGTACTGTTTCTTACAAAGGAACTCTTTTCATTAACTCCAAACATCATATATAACAGATAGTTTACTCTATTCAGCCTCATGTACATTTCCATCAACTCCACTCTCAGTAGATAACATATAGTTTACCTCACTCAGTATCACACTCCAGTATCCAAGAATAATAATGCTCTCTGCCAATATATAATTCTTAACCGAAAATCCGTATATTTTTACATAGTGCTTGCTCCACTGGGCGACCAGGCACCCAGTAGTACCGTGACCCGATATCGCACACATTCACATTATCATGATATTGAGCTAACAAGTCCTTTGCCCTATCCAAGTAAAGCGGAGTGCCTGGCTAGGTATTGACTAGTATACATTTTGCAAGTCAATTGTTTGACTCAGTCGAGTTTTGACAATTCTGACCTTCCGCATGGGAAAGCTGCACTCTACTGATTTGTCTACCGCGTCTGGTAAATACCCTCCAGAAGGTGAGGACTTCCTGAACTGGGTTCACCAAGTGATGTATGCACACACTCATATATAATATTGTCATGGGGGTGATGAAAATGGGAAATATTGCGCCTAGAGCGGGACTCGAACCCACATCTCTTTGCATTCCAGGCCAGTGTGCTAACCATTACACCACCTAGGCTCCCTGATAATGATATCACCACACTACCCACACCTACCTGTCTATGTGCTTACTTGCCTGAGAGGTCAGTGAAGAGTACTACAATATATAGATATATATATACATACATATACACATACATGTATATAAAGAGAGAGAGAGTGAGAGAGAGAGGGCGATAACAAAAAAAAGTCCACGAACCAAAGAAGCTGTCCGCTAAAAGGGTTTGGAGCCTACATGTGCGAAAGATTAGGAGAGATCTGATAGGATGGGTGTGGGGTGGGGGGGGCTTCTGGAGATCTGGGGGGCGCAGTGTGAAATACTATACAGCTAGTGTTCACCATAAGTGCTGCCACCTATACTGTAGAGCTGCGTTAAAATGCCCACAATGCACACTGATATCCCCCTTTTGTTCCCTTTTAAATTTGAATAGTCCGATGGTTTTGAGTTTCTGTCATGTTGTGATTTAACTATTTAGTATTAGTAGGTTGATCGTTGTACTACCTGGCTTCAGTTTGAAGCTCCTGTTATTTGAAATGGCTAACTTTTTAAAAATATTTTAAGCACAAACATCCTATATTAATTTTAGCAAGCACGACAAAACTCTGAGACCCGAGGCTTCTGCACTAACATGTTCTATTTGATTGCCTCAGTATTCCCATCTACGTGGCGACAAATGTTTAATAAGTGCACCAGTATCTAAGTTAGATATATAGAATCACATTGAGATAATTGTTTTGGTTTTGAAAATATCATGTTTTCATCGGACTATGCAGCTTGAAACAAGAATTAAAACCAAACTAGTGTAGCACACTTCCTGCCCCACTACAGTGCCAGGATATCCTACTCAGCCGCAATAAACCAATCGTTGCCGTATCGCAATAATGCTAAACACCACGCATCGGAGCTATTTTTCCTGCCCACAACTATGCCAGGATATCCCACTCAGTCACTTTATCCTGACAGAGAACAAAGGGATGCTCTATCCTAATAATGCCAAGCACCAAGCACCAAGCATGGGAGCTGCAAGTATACATTTTTAAAGTCCTCGATCTGAGGATATTAGCTGGGGATTGATCCTACAACCTCCCGCACATGAAGCGGACACTGTTACTACTGGACCAACACTTGTGGTCCAGTAACACTGTAAAATCGACACTTACACTTGTGGGGTTAGTGACCGAACTAGACTGGATTAACCAGCATCGAATCAACCAAAAATATGCCGTCTACAAATTTATACTACAGTAAAACCTCTCTAACCGACCACCTCCACAGATCGACCACTCCCCTATATCAATCACTTTGTTTGGGTCACAAACGATCGCCCATACAATATACCATTGTAACTATATAGAGAAACTCCCTAAACCGACCACCTCCCTACATGGACCATCTAAAGTCGGTCCAATGCTCGGTCGAATTAGAGAGGTTTTACTGTACATGTTCCTACATGGTAACACAGTTTACCTGAAGGTAACATTCCATATACAGTGAAACCTCTCTAACCGACCACCCCCACAGATCGACCACTCCCCTATATCGATCGCTTTACTTGGGCCCCAACAATACCATTGTCAGGATATTCTAACTCCCTAAACCGACCACCTCCCTAAATGGACCACTTAAAGTCGGTACCAAGGTCGGTCGATTTAGAGAGATTTTACTGTATATACCTTCCGCCATCTAAGCTGAAGCTGTGACCCAGCATTCGGTGTCGCAGCCACAGTCCTTCGTGAGGGACCAGCCACAGTCCTACGTGAGGGACCAGCCACAGTCCTACGTGAGGGACCAGCCACATTCCTTCGTGAGGGACCAGCCACAGTCCTACGTGAGGGACCAGCCACAGTCCTTCGTGAGGGACCAGCGACAGTCCTTCGTGAGGGACCAGCCACAGTCCTTCGTGAGGGACCAGCCACAGTCCTATGTGAGGGACCAGCCACAGTCCTACGTGAGGGACCAGCCACATTCCTTCGTGAGGGACCAGCGAAAACTCAGAACACCCGGAAAAAAGGTATTTCCGCAACAAAAAAACGCAACAATAATTAGTGGTTGGTTGGTTGGTAGAGTTTTACGTCTTGGCAACATCTAAGGTCATATCAAGACGAGTAACGACTTGTGACAGTGGGCACTCATGGTGACGTTATAGTGCTGCCTCACTGGGATATCAGTCCACCAGCACCATTACCTGCTATCACACTCAGTCCTCATTATCCTGACACTGAACCAACCAGTCCTTGCCTTATCCTAATAATGCCAAGTGCCTAGCTAGGAAGCGACAAATATACATTTTTAAGTCATTGGTTTGAATCGATCAGGGTTCAAACTAGATCAAAGATTCACCCGGTACTTGTAGTACATGGGTGAACGACAACGTAGTGTAAATACGGGCGAAAATAGCATTAGTATAGAACAGGAAGTAGAATGCCTGCCTCCAGTATCAAATGGATACTGATATAGGCACAGAGTTGGTGAAATGGGAGAGAATGCAAAGAGACAAGATGGTGGCCATAGAACGCCGTCGATTTCACTTTTAAATCTTATTAAACTAGATATTTTATTATATTTTTTTCAACTCAAAGGTAGCAGGGAAATATGAAGACATATACAAAGAATAAATGTTGCTTCCTAGATTGTGAACTTAGTCTCTCATTTCATTTCCCGGCTTGTTCGACCATTTTTATATAGGGCTGGTATGTCCCCGTGTACTGTGAGTACCTGGTGAATCCTTTATCTAGGTTCAAACCTGTGGGTTCAAATCCAACGACTTACCAAGACGGGAGATGGACGCTGAACTCATTCGGCCATAGCGTTATAACCAGTGTGAGACTGAGAGTTATCCTGGAAGCGACCTTATTGGACAATGATTACCGAAAGCGTAGTATCAGGTGATGCGGCTTTTGTGCTTCGGATCTGAATTATTCAGCGAATGTCAAAGCGCAGTGTGGACATCAAGCGTGTGCAATTTCACCTGTACACGCACGTGAACAATTCACACTGCTTCAGCTGGAACTGCATTCTTGCTTCCTTCAGCTTCACCTCCCTCTCCCTTTGTTTATTCACAGACTGACTGACGGTCGGTTTGTCATTCACTGTACTTCCGGCAGGTATTTTCCCTCTGTCTCTCTGCGTCTCTCTCTCTCTAAATAATATATAGATTATATATAATATATTATATATATATTATAATTAATTATATATATTATAATACATTATAAAATATATGTTCTCTGTGGCGGAGTGGTTAGAGTGTCTGACTTTTTTCTAGGTCAGACTCCTAATCTGAAGGTCTGTGGTTCGATTCCCCGTGCCCCCATCTCTGCCAATTTGGATTTCCACCGCTGTGTATAACTTACAGCGTCATCAAAGGCCAGTTGCTCTCATACCATGTCTATGTGGTGTGGGAGGTTAAAAATCCCTTGGGTCGGTAAAAGTGTAGGCTCGGGCTTTCTATCGACAAACTGTCTAATGGTGAAAACAAGCCTATTCAGGCTTATCCATGATAGGCAGTATAAATCTTCAACAAAAAATATTATATAGACCGTCAGATAATTAGAGAAAATGAGATATATAATTGTCTCTATATAAAACTGGCTATGGTGGAGGGAGAGGAAAGGAGCGCAAACGAGGAGTGGGTGGGAACCTTCCAGTTATGACTATATTATGACTATATTCCAGTGTATGACTATATTATGTATAATTATATATATAATTTTCTCTCATTATTATATACAATTGACTTTAATTATATACATTCATTCACACCGGGCGGGGTGGCCGAATCGGTAGAGTGCAGGCTTCCCATGCGGAAGGTTAGGAGTTTGAATCCCCACCGAGTCAAACCAATGACCTATTAAATTGATACTTGTCGCTACCTAGCCTGGTGCTCCACATTAACAGGATAGAACAAGGATGGCTTACACAGTATCAGGATAATGTGATTGTGTGGGATACTGAGTCATGGTGCCGGTGACCTGGTATCCCAGTGGGGCAGTATTAAAAAGGTTGTCATGAGTAGGCACTGTCACAAGTCGGTACCCGTCCTGATATGACCTTAGATGTTGCTAAGATGTAAAACAACAAACACACATTTATTCACACTAGGGGCATGCTTATATAATCTCATGTAAAAATAGTCCAGATCTCAACCTTCAAGACCATCTTTATTTACCCAAGCTTCTATAAATAGAATCTCATTTGCACCAGTTTGTGGAAGACAATGGGTTTATATAAATCCACTATGACTAGTATAGTATGAATAGCTTCGCGTATGACCTTGACCTTGTTGAGCAATGGGACAGACACTGGTAGCAATGCTAGAAAGCCTACCAAGATGGCGTCGATACCCACCTAATTGTCTGCACGAAAGGCCCGGGAACCAGACTAATATAGATGCAATGTCACTTCCGAGATGCCAAAGCTGGTGTCCACTGAACCACTAGTCAGGCCCCCTGGCCATGCTAACGGAGGAGTACAGCACACTGCAGCACTGCACAGTGCCACACCGAAATACAGGAAGTGGTATTTCATTTAACGCAGAATAGTTGTTAGTACAATTTCACTGCAATCCACACTAGAAACAAATGTGGCGTAAGAACTCTACCACGCTTGGTCATCAAGGAATGTGTGTTTATGAAAATACCTTCAAAGGGACCTTAAAGTTATTATCCCAATAGAGAAGAATTGGGTTGGGAGCCTTCTTCCCCCACTTCCGGTCTGTAAACACGCCGGGTACCAGCTCCAGTCCCTCCTTAGGAACCAGTAGAAAGCAACTCAGAATGCACAATATAAGAACCAATGGTCATCACATAACATTGTAGTAGTCCATACATGAGCAGCACGACTACGCGATGGCGGCAGGGACTGCGCTCAGCACTGTTGCCCATTTATGGTGATAGGTGGCAGCAGGCTGGCGAGAGGGGGGTCCGTGGGTGGACCATCCCTCTACTGTGACTGGTTAGTGGCCACCCCCCCACGATAAGAGGTTACCTGTGACCTGGCTGGTCAGGGGGCAGGTTACTTGGATCTATGGTGCCATGGTGAGCGTCTACATTTACTCTCCTGGTCTTCCCTTTGCGCTGATTAGAAGATACGTGGGAACCGGATGTACGCCGCCTGTCACTATATTATGTAATACTGACAGTATATCATTACCTATTATTTATTCAAACTATAATAGCCCAGAATGGAACAACAACTCTTACTATATCCTGTATGACTTTCTACTCTTACTATGAGTATCCTGTATGACTTTCTACTCTTACTATGAGTATCCTGTATGACTTTCTACACTTACTATGAGTATACTGTATGACTTTCTACACTTACTATGAGTATCCTGTATGACTTTCTACTCTATTATGAGTATCCTGTATGACTCTTACTATGAGTATCCTGTATGACTTTCTACTCTTAATATGAGTATCATGTATGACTCTTACTATGAGTATCCTGTATGACTTTCTACTCTTACTATGAGTATCCTGTATGACTTTCTACTCTTACTATGAGTATCCTGTATGACTTTCTACTCTTACTATGAGTATCCTGTATGACTCTTACTTTGAGTATACTGTATACGTTCTACTCTTACTATGAGTATCCTGTATGACTTTCTACTCTTATTATGAGTATCCTGTATGACTTTCTACTCTTACTATGAGTATCCTCTATGACTTTCTACTCTTACTAGGAGTATCCTGTATAACTTTCTACTCTTACTATGAGTATCCTGTATGACTCTTACTTTGAGTATCCTGTATACTTTCTACTCTTACTATGAGTATCCTGTATGACTTTCTACTCTTACTATGAGTATCCTCTATGACTTTCTACTCTTACTATGAGTATCCTGTATGACTCTTATTATGAGTATCCTGTATGACTTCTATTGACAGGGTACCCAACATTGGAAAATGAAAAACCAGGAGATTTTAAGGGTTGTTATATTGGGGGTGGGGGTGGGGGTGGGGGTGGGGGTGGGGGGGGTCTGGCGGTACTCCACCCGAAATATCTTTACTACATTAATGGTATTGCAGGGTTGCCAACATTGGAAAATGATAAATCGGAAGGTCAGCATAAGGTGATGATGGGACATGAAATATTGTACACCTTACGGCGAAACCGTAAGGGTTGGCAACCCTGTATTGATCACCTACAGAGAAGCCTTATATATATATATATAAAGAATGTTTCTTTTAATAAAGAACTTACCTAGGTGCATTTACTCAAGTAAGAGCTATAATTAACCACTAATTACATTAGACATCAAAGGAGCAGGCAGCTCCGGGATCACTACAGATTCCCGCCAAGGTTGCTATGGCAACCTAGGAAGGGAGACAGGAAGAGGGTGCCCCGCAGACAACTACCCCACGGTTTGTTCGTTGGGGGTTTACGTCATAGGAACATAGAAGATCATTTAAGTGTGTGTACCGACTTGTGACAGTACATACTCAGCCATGGGCGAGACCAGGGTCACTGGGAGACCAGGACACCAGCACCATGACCCGATATCCCACTCAGTCACGTTATCCTGAGACTGAGCAAACCAGTCCTTGAGCTATTCTTGTAATTGAAAATTATTTGAACCTATCACTGTACCAGGCGGGAGAGGACGATCACGTGGTAAGTGACTCACCTGAAATTAGGAACAGGAAGGTCAGAGTAACTCATCAGGCCAAAAAGAAAAATATATGTTTCCGGTTGCATGGGGAAACAATTTCCTGGTCGGTATGTAGGTTTTTGATGGTCATTATTATTATTATTATTTAAAAAAAGTAAAAGTAAAGCTTGTTTTATTAAACGATGCCTCTAGAGCACATTGATTTCCATATCATCGCCTATTGGACATCAAACATATGGTCATTCTGAAATTTATTCAGAGGAAACCTGCTGCTGCCATATAGGCTACTCTTTCCGATAAGCAGCAAGGGGTCTTTTATATGCACTTTCCCACAGACAGGACAGCACATACCACAGCCTTTGATGAACTAGTTGTGGACCACTGGTTGGATTGAAAAATAGCCCAAACTGCAAATGGGCCCACTGAGCAGGATCGATTGGATGACCCACACCTTAACAGGTGGACACTCTACCGCCTGAGCTACGTCCCACTCCTCTATTATTATTTCAGTACTATATGTTACTAGGCCATGCTGGCATATTAAAGCAAATAGGACACTATTCAGTTCAGTGTTCCAACGATACGTGTGCCCTCTGTCAAACTGTATTGATACTACTATCAGATATGAATTCAACGGGCCCACATAGGGCTGCAATTTCTTTTTTCCTCAGTGCGGAAAAAAAAGTCGAGACTGTGGGTTCTAACAGGGTCGGTCAGCAACCGGAAACATCAATATTTTGTATCTGGGCCTCAACATGGCACTATAATTAAAGCAGAGGTGCAACATGAAGAAATAGCCACATACCTACCCAGATCGAACCCACAGCTCGCGTATCGAGGGGTTAGGTGCACACGCACCTACAGGCCTCCATAGCAGCTGAGGACGAGTGGGTTACACCCTAGTCACACTACTGCTTGCGACCACTTGCGACCACTTTGCGACCGCAAAAAAGGTTGGTCGCAAAATGGCCACAAGTCATCACAAAGTGGTTGCAAGTGGTTGCAAAATGGCCCTCAGTGGTTGCCGACCTCCTTGCAACAATTTTGGTCGCAAGCAGGTTGCACCTACTTGCCAAATGATCGCAAAATGGTCGCCAGGAGGTTGACGACCATTGCTTTGCTCGCGAGGTCGGTGGTGACTGTGGGTTCTTTGGTTCAAAATGGTCGCTAAGTGGTCGCTGGCTGCAGTGCGACTGGGGCGTTAGGCTCCGTCCTAAATAATATTCCCATAACAGGTTATATACACCACACTTTGCACATGTACAGCGTCATTTTACTGTTCACTACGGGACTAGATTCAGGTCACTTCCTGATGCCACTATGTTTATTGGGCCTTAAAGCACCCATAATATATCCAAGTCACCCATGAGCCGATAATAATAATTACAAAGTCTATATGGTAAAATAGGTGTCGGACATCGAATCGGGCATGACTGGTTTCTGTGGGTTTAGCGAAGAAATATACCGACTGATACTAAGAAAAAATCCTCCTGTGCGACTGACACTGGTCAACATCCGGGTAAGGCAATGTGGGCGAGATGGCGCCACCGGTACAGTGTTGTATCTCACGGAGGATAACAATAACAATAATAATAAGTAATATTACCTTGCGAATCTTTATACTCGCATAATACGTTATACATCACATATATGGGAGGTGGCGCCACCGTCGGAGCTGATGTTGAGTAGGTGGGAGCTGTAGATGACTAGCCCCAGGCTCCATAACCCGATCACTGGCGTAGATGGCAGCCATGTTGTGGCGCCCGGCGGCTACCGTACCGCCACCTAGCGCAGTAAACTGCAACAGTGACGGAGCAGTCCTTACTGCCACTGTCTGGTAGTGGAGGTCATGTCTGGACTATTACATATATATATATATATATATATATATATACTATAAATAGACTGCATATACTATGTAAGCTCACACTGGACAAACAATGATGAGTGGTTGATACATTTTATTATTGAACACACTGAAAAGTGTGTGTATCTCAGACAATTGATGGTATTAAAGTTTATGCTGTTAGATTAAATTGAAATAGTTGTCAGAGAACTTCTACACATATTCTTTAGATATATCAACTATCTACTTCCAAAATCACTTGTTGGGCTCAGTAACTGAAATATCACACAAGAAGACACAATATTGTACTCACATGGTTTAATCCAAAACTAAAGTTGCTACAGGCACATGTACATAGTCTGGGCTGGCTGGTGGTGGTGGTGGTGAGAGAGTGCCACGTATGCGCACATTAGCGTGGTGTGCGACATGTAAATTTGTTCTGTGTAGTGTGTGAGGTTCACATTGGGTTGACATGTATGATTGCATTTGTGGTAGGCATACATTATTTTTGTGATATTTATGTCATTCACAATGTTTTATTTTACATGCTGATATGCAGTTGGTGCTTGTAAACAAGACATGAACACTCTGCCTTTACAGAACATATTTTCTTTAATTTAAACTGCTATAACTTTCTTAATATTACTTTATGAAAGTTATATGACTGTCAGGTTTAAGATCTGTCCAAGCCATTTCTGTTGCTATTTGTTCATTGAGATAGTGTACATTCCTTTTTAAGCAAAATATTTTTTAATTTGTCACATACCTACTGATAAAATAGGAATTAGATGCATTTCAGGTGTCCAATATAATTTATATGTGTTAAACTATGATTATATTGTCCTTCACTGGTTCTCTTTACTTTTGGAAATTGCCATGGGGTTGTAGGGCTGGGCCTAATGATTGCCAAATGAAATATTGGATTGACAGCAGTTCATGTGAATATTGGGAATGCTAAAAAAATGATGACTGTTCCATGAAGTTCTGCCTAAAACAAAACAAAAAACACTTAAAAACAAACAAAAAACACAACACAACGTGTTCTTCTATTGATACTGACATAACATTTTGATATAACAACTATGTGACTACTATGTTTCAGCCCTATCGAAGGTGTCCATTGATATCCATTCCAGTGAAATAGAATGTATTCAAACAAACAGAAATATAAAAGATGTGTGACATAGGCCTACATGCATTGTGTTCATGGTGTCTAACAGATTGAGAGTCCTTAGCAATTGTTGACTTCCATGCATTGTGCCTGTGCTCTTTCACACAAAGGTAGGTTTCCATATCAATTATGGTTTCTAGTAGCTTGCATGGTAAATGTATTGGGAAATGGCTATATAAAGTAAATTTAATTCAATTAAAATAAATAAATAAAACTTGATTCTGGCAGGCGATGCAGGGAACCCCATCTTATTCACTGCTTAACTGTTGTTTATCATTCATGGTGAATGTAATGGAGAATAGCTACATGAAGTAAATTTTAAGTGATTTAACAAAAATATATATATATAAATAAATAAATAAAATCATATAACAATTGAAATTTGATTTCTGTCATAGGCCTACAATGTGGGCACCATCATTCTGTTCAGTGCTTGGTTGTGTCTAGAGTCTTTTCAGTACTACAGTGATGTTGATAACTGGTGCACAGGAATGTGCAGACTGACACTGGGAACTCACAGGGTTGCTTACATGCTGCCAGTCTGGTGAAGAGCTCTCAGTAAGGTGACTATCTAATGCTGTCTAATGAGTTGTTCCATTAATAACAGGGTGCGCTAATAATCACATGTTCATGGTGGAAGTTGTGAGTGGCAATTCATTCTTTCAATAACAGGGTCCCCTACAGGTCACAGATTGTGTGGTTGAGATTGTAATTAATTTTTAATATAAAAAATATATATATATATATTTTGCTTTAAAAGGAATGTACACTATCTCAATGAACAAATAGCAACAGAAATGGCTTGGACAGATCTGATACAATCAGCATTGGGCTGGGCCCCAAACGGCCTACCAATAAATGAAAAAAGAAGAATTCTCAGGTACAACTTGCGCACTCACCAGTGGTGGAGAAGGCTGTGTGGCTCCCCAACGGTCACACACACCTTACACCTGCTGAGGGAGCGCCATCTAGTAGCGCGAACCCACACCCCACAAATGGTTAGTGCGGAATACACCAGGCGGCAGCACCGTGTTCACTTTACATCCAGATATAGATGTCGTTATATCCAATATGTGATGTATAAGAATTATGCGAGTATAAAGGCATGAAAGAGAATGTTCCCTATATGATGACCCATATGTTATGTACTACTTTACGGGTGACCCCTTTTCACATGTGGGCCAGGTGGCGCCACCACCCCACCACTGGCATGAAATACTATCACATATATATACTATACATATTATATCAACTATAATTACCATATTATATCAACTATAAATATACATAATTATGGGGCCTCACTATATATACGTATGTGTAAGTATGCATAGGGCCCTGCTATATATACACAAATATATAATATATAATTAAAATTTCGACATTTTCAAAATATAATATACACATTAAAATTTATCCAACGCAGTGCATCTGTGTTTGCATCGAGACTCTCCTTTTCCACCACTTTTATTTTTAAAGAGAACAAACTGATTCCCTTTATTGGCGCACATTTTGCGATGCTCTCCCCGGTTACTTTGTTGGTGTAACACGCCCGTGACCCCCTGCAGACCCTGCCTCATCTGTCAGGATCACAGGCAGGTCGCTATCTGTCCTCTCATTCTCCATGGTCTAACCTGTTCACCACTACAAGGCTACCTACACATGGCGACAAACTCGGGTCTTCTGAAGCTTCCAACTGAAAGATGCCACAGCAGACGACTTTTAGCGCCCATAACTACTCTTCAGGGAACTGATCCATTATTTCCATTGAAAATAAATACTGGATAGTTTATTTATGGCGGTTTTATTTCCAGCAGGCCACTCCTCAGGAAACAGATCCATTATTTCCATTGAAAATAAATACTAGATAGTTTATTTCTGGCGGTTTTATTTCCAGCAGACGACATTGTGCAAGCGGCTAAGTCATTGAGTGAATATAAATGAGATCTGCGAATTGATGCTTTTCTTACCTCTTTTTCTTTTTTTTAGTATTCATTCATATCAATGCCTTGTTCGGTATTTTCTTGCAAGTGTCTATATGTATGGCTATAGCATTTGTTCAGTGAGTAGGAGTGTTTGTTAGTAAGACTGGAAAACCAGCCCCCAATTCTGACAGTATGATATTCAAGGGAATAAAATCACTTGAACAAAATAGTGAAATTTAAATAATAATAATAATGATAATAATGATAATAATAATGATAATAATAATAATAACACAGTATTTGCTCTTCGTGTAGACACTGACAAATCAATGGTCACGATGTTGTCGTTGTTTCTGGTTGTTTTACGTCCTGGCAACATCTAAGGCCATGTCAGGATGGGTACCGACTTGTGACAGTGCACACTCATAATGACTTCATAGTAGTGCCCCACTGGGAGACCAGACCACTAGCACCATGACCGGATATCGCACTCAGTCACACTATCCTGACACTGAGCCAACCAGTCCTTGCCCTATCCTAATAATGCAGAACACCTGGCTAGGAAGTGACAAGTATACATTTTTAAGTCATTCGTTTGACTCGACTTGACGGGGGTTGGAATGCCACGATCTACCAAAGTGGTAGACGGATGCTCAACTCTTTCGGCCACCCCGTCTGGTCTATAACATTAATTTGTTTAGTGACTAGTCGTGTTTGTTAGTAAGACTGGAAGACCATTCCCTCGGTTCTGATAGTATGTTATTCGGGTGAATAGTTGCTTGGTTGTTGGAGATTTACGTCCTGGCAACATCTAAGGTCATATCAGGACGGGTCTCAGGTGAATAAAATCACCCGAACAAAATAATGAAATTTAACCAAAAATAAGAATGATATAGTAATTGCTGTTTGTGTAGACACCAAATAACCGATGCTCTCTATGTAGGTTTTGACTGAAAATAAAAGACTTTCATTGAGAAAAAAAACACCTCAAAACTCCATTTGCTGGATTGTACTGCCAGCAGACGATATTTAGCGGGAGCAGACGACAGACGACAGACACATGCCGGTGGCGCCTGTAACTAAGCTATATTATACCGGAAATGCCGCAACTACTCCCCGTCATGCGCACGGCGACGCAGGACTCACGACGCCGAGGTCAGAGTGGAAATCGATGATATCTCAAAATCAAACCGCATTAATTTTGACGTACCATTTATCTGTGTCAGATACGATTTTCGGTGAGTGTGTGCGCGTAGGCTGCCATATAGACGAGATCACCGTTCCGAGTGCGCATGCGCTGAAAACGGTGTTGGCAGCAAAGCAAAGGCTTACAGCCATTGAGTTTGCCGAGACTTATATGGCAAAACTTCGATTTTATTCAAAATTTAAAGAAAAAATACATAACAATTTGCCACAAACATGGACGGAAGGATGCAATATAATAATATAATGAATATGTTTAAGACACAACTCTCCATAATTAATCATTTTGAGCTAAGAAACATACAATTTCAGTCACTTTACAGGCTGATGTTTACATCACTATTGATTAGCCATAAGTAATTCTTGTTCTAAATATTCAAATGCCAAATGTGTCAATAGACACTTGTTTCAGAGAAATAATTAACCAATATATGAATAACCCTACTCATTTTCTATTTCTACATATGTCATTAACCATAGGATATAAATATAAACATGAATAACATAAGTAAAACTGACTCTGGCTATGGCTCTAAGCCAGATTTGTCTAAATCGAAATGCACATGACATAAGATGGGCTGATTATATTCATGTAAATGCAATGCCGGATAAAAGATTATATATATTTTTATAGTTGGTATTCTATGTATCAAACAAGAGCTGAGATGAGCTGAAACTAGCACATTTCATAGCTGCACCCAGTGTATTAGCATGTGCCATGTGCTTCTTGTGGGTTTGTTTTGCTCTGACACATCCCACAATGCACCATGCCGCTGGAATGGTGACGTAGTCTATTGGCGCCATTCCCATTTAGCCGGAAGTAGGTTGATGGAACGCTGTGATTTTTGTTTGTTTTACTTTTAATTCGTACAGCATGTATAATGCGCACAAGCAAGTTCCAGAAAGTGGTGTAATGCTGTGCCAATGCTCATTTCCGGTTGAAGAGTTTGTTTGTTGTTGTTTTAGGTCCTAGCAACATCGAAGGTCATAACAGACAGGTATCGACTTGTCTCAGGGCACACTCGTTGCCACTTTATAATGCTGCCCCACTGGCAGACCAGGCTGCCGGCACCATGCCGCAATTTCCCACTCAGTCACATTATCCTGATACTAAACAAACCAGTCCTTGTCCTACCCTATTAATACCAAGCACTATCCTAGGTAGCGACACGTATCAATTTAGTAAAGTCATTGCTTTGACCCGGTTGAGATTTCAACGTACAACATCACACAAAGGAAGCCAGCCAGCGCTCTAAGCGATTAAGGATTCCTTAAAACTGCATAGTCCGATGAAATATCAAATTTTCAAAACCGAACCAATTATCTAGATTTGATTTGACATCATCATCATCATCATCATCATCATGCTGTCGGTCGCGATGCGACAAAGACTGCTTTCATTACTTGACTGCCGCTCTCCTATTGTGCGGTTGTACATTTCATGAAAGCTGGCTGCAAAAGTGTTGAAGTGCTGCTGGCTTTTGCAAGTTACCAGCGGCACTCTCTCGGGGAGCAATTAGAGGTTTCACACCGGCAAGAACATGTCCAGACAGGCGCAAAACTATTTGTCCCTGCAGTGGCTGGTCGGGAGATGTTGGGAGTTTCATACATCAACCTCCCTTGATGCTGCCACAGTGACATGGTTTTCTGTTCAGGGTTTGCTCCCTTAGCCTTCGGTTCTGTCAAGAACCTGTACCACAAGGCAGTGGTTTACAACTCTGCAGGGCAGGGGCATCAAACTCCCTGAGGTATTGCAATACCTGCATACCTATTTGACATATATAACTTAGATACTGATGCATTTATTAAGGATTTGTTTCTGTCCAAGTCACTTTGAACTAATGTAAAGTAGATACTACTGATCGATCTAATATATTTATCTCAGAAAAAATACAGAAATTCAAAACCATCGGACTATGAAACTTTAAACTGCAGTGCCACCAACCACGCAATGGCTATTTATATAAAGTACAGCTTGTTCTATTTAAACGCCTCTAGAGCACATTGATGTTCATATCATCGGCTATTGGACGTCAAACATATGGTCATTCTGACATATTTCTTTGGAGGAAACCCACTACCGCCACATAGGCTACTCATTCCAATACCAATGGCTATATAAGTACCACATTTTAACGCTGGGTATTTAACGCTGTCTGAAACTGGTTCTGCGATGGTTGGGTATCTTCATGTTAGGCGACATTGTCCCACATTTCCAGTTACATCATAACTGTGGCAAGCTGGAATGAGGAGAAAGCCTTCATTGCTGAGCCCATCACCGACACCACCACTCATGGGGCTCCCCCTGTTGATGACCTTGGAGAAACCCTCTGTAATACCCTTCACACCAGCTGAGTTATGACGCCTCCTGTTATTGGGCTCTCAGGCCCGGAGTCACTAACAAATCAACAGCTGTCCACATCAATTACATCATCATACTCTACATCTTAACTTTCTACGGAACGCGGTGGCCAAATCGGTAGAACGCGGGCTTCCCGTGCAGAAGGTCGGGAGTTCAATTCCTGGTCGAGTCAAACCAATGACCTACAAAATTGATACCTGTCGCTTCTCAGCCTGGCGCTCAGTGACTGTGTGGGATATTGGGTCATGGTGGCAGCAGCCTGGTCTCCCAGTGGGGTAGCACTATAAAGTCGCCATGAGTGCACACTGTCACAAGTCGGTACCTGTCCTGATATTACCTTAGATGTTGTCAGGACATAAAACTCCAACAACCAACCAAGCTTGCGCCATGTAAGCTGTAACTGTGACCCGGCGTGCTGGGCGTCAGTCCTTATGGTGCTGTCACATTACGTTTCTCGCCAACGCGCGTCGATGTGTGTAATTTTTTTAGCGAAATGTCGGGAGACGTCTGGAAGCGTTACGCGCGTGTTAGGCGCGCATTGTTACACGTTGATGGATGGCGACGGTCGGCGAGGAACGGCGGCGCGCGTCATGGGGGCGTCAAAAGTTTTGTGCTTGCACAAAACTTTCGACGTGTGCCAACGTGTGGGTGCCAACTTTATGGGGACATTAGGAGGACGTCGAGACACGTTAAATGCGCTGGAAGATCGTTATGCGAACGTTAAGCACATGCCACACACGCGTGAGGCTCGTTCCCACACGTTGCGCCAAAAGGTTGCATTTTGTTGTTTTATGTCCTACCAGCATCTAAGGTCATATCAGGATGGCGTGCCAAACTTTTACCACAATGTCGGCCACACGCTACTAATACGTTGCGCTGACGCTGAAAAGTTTGACATGTCTCGACGCGTACAACTTATTTTGCGCGTTGCCACTCAGAATAGCTCGAGTGTCTGCAATTGCAATATAAGGAGTATAGGGAAGAACTTGACAGTGGGGTTATCTCCAGGACTGACATTAACCCGATCTGCACTCACCGAGTGTTTGTGGTGCCTAAGGATGATGGTGGGGGTCGTACTGTCGTAGATTGTAGCCGACCTCATGGCGAATCTGTTAATAATTGCACTAGTAACGTTGCAAAACACTTTTCATATAAAGGGGTTGATGATGTCACTGATGTAATGGAGCGGGGTGACTATCTATGTACGGTCGATATTAAAGATGCATACCGGGCGGTTTCAATTCACCCGGACGACAGGCCTCGGCAGGGCCTCTTGGGTAGAGTGGACATAGACGGGGACTATGAGCACTTTATCGATAATCGGCTCTGCATGGGCCTCTCGTCCAGCCCGTACATCTTCTCTCGGATATCGGACTTTGTTCTAAGGTGCGCTTTGAGGGAGGGGGTCCTCCGCATGGTAAATTACTTGGACGATTTCTGTGTGGTAGGTTCAGATCAGCGAGGAGCAGCAAGAGATCAACGAGTATTGATAAGTATTCTACGCAGATTAGGTTTTTATATAAGTTTTAGGAAGGTGAGCCCCATAGATACTACAGTTAGATTCCTCGGGATAGACATTAACTCGGTGAGTCTAGAACTAGCCCTGCCCCAGGACAAGTTAGATAAGACGCTAACGGTTCTATATCAGCTCCAGGGCCGTAAGAAGGCGACAAAGAGGGAGCTAGAGCTGGTGGGGGGTCTCCTAGCACACTGCGCCAAGGTTATACGGGGAGCCAGAACCTTCACAAGGCGGATATATGACTTGATGGGAACCCTTAGAGAATCTTTTCATCGGGCACGCTTGAACAGCGGGGTCAGGGAGGACCTAGAGTGGTGGCTATCTTTTGCCCGCAGGTTTAACGGGAAAGCCAGGATACTAGGGAAATTTGCGCCTGTCATAAGTACATACAGCGATGCATCGAAGTGGGGTTACAGTGCTATGCATGGAGCTGATTGGACAGTGGGGGCCTTCAACGAGCTTGATAATGCTAGGCTAGCGGGATATCTCGGCCACCATTATCAGGAGCCAGATCGGGAGGTTTGGGACGCCCACATAAATGTCCAGGAAATGTGGGGGGTATACGCTGGGTGCTTGAGATGGTCCCCAGGCTGGGCGAATAGCACTGTCCTGATTATAACAGATAGCATGGTGGTACAGGCTGCGCTAAATACAGGCCGTTCCAAAAGTCAAGAGATTATGTCCTATTTAAGGCGCCTTTTTTGGCTAGGAGTAGAGTACAATTTTGTATTCGGTTCCATCTATATTAAGAGTGAGGTGAATGAGGTATGTGATGCTCTTTCCCGCCTGAACGAGCGCAGAAGTGGGGACAGGATCAGGGGATTGGATCTCGGCTATATGCTATGCTGCAGCTCTGTGTTTGACAACCCATTCTTTTCTTACAGGGCTGGCAACCCTGGCAACGGAACAGAAGGCCTTCCAAGCGCAGTCATACGCAAAGAACTCTGTGGTAGCCAGGGGGGTCCAAACCAGGAAGTACCTAGAGTTTGTGGAGCTGCACCTTGATGCTCGAGCACCCTTCCCATGCTCAGAGGAGCAGGTCGCATTGTACGCCGCCTGGTTGGCACGGACCTTGAAGTATGGTTCTGTCCAAAACTACATCAGTGGCTTGAACCATTTCCTCAGGGCTAATGGCGAGACCTCCATTGACTACTCTAACTTCATCCTAGCATCAACGTTAAAGGGTATTAGACAGGTAAAGGGGGATGAGCCGCGGAGGGCTAGGCCTATCCTTCCGGACATGCTGAGGTCGATTTTTGACCTATTGACTTGCAGTAGAGGACACATGGCATGGAGGGCGGCAGTTCTGTGCTCCTTCAGGGGCCTTCTGAGGAAGTCCCAGGTGACTTCGTCTGAGTCTATGTTAAGAAGGTCGGACTTCCAGTTCCATGACTGGGGAATGTTGTTGAAGGTGCGTAGATCCAAAACTATCCAGTTCTGGGAGAGAACTCTTGAGATCCCGATCGCGAGGTGTGCTGACAGGAATTTGTGTGCGGTGTTTTGGACTGAGTACCATTTCCGCCAAATTCCTGCAGGAAGGGAGGAAGGGGCATTTAGGATATCAGGTGGTGCCTCCTCTCTGGCCATGCCTTACCACGTGTACCAGGACACACTGAGGTCTTTTGCGGCGAAGGCAGGGTTAGATACTGATCTGCTTTCTTCGCATTCATTGAGAAGGGGGGGCTGCACGTTCCTGCACATGTGTGGGGCGACTATTGAGGAACTTAAGGTTCAGGGGGACTGGGTCTCCAAAACTGTTTATGCGTATATTAAGACCCCGCTTGCCTGTAGGATTGTCAATGACATGCGGGTTGCGGCGACTCTGAGCTCTAGGCCGGGGGCGGACGGGGTGGTGGGAGATGATGGCGCGCCTCCTTTGGCATATAATTGCTAGCCAGACAAGCAATAAAGATTGTCCATCCCATCTCCGCCTTGTTTCTCCTTTTGATGTAGGCACATTTATAAGGAGTATAATATATTATGCATATATAAATGCAGGAGTTAAAGTACTTATTATTATTATCATTCTGTAATATTAATTATTCCAATATTGTCCAATCAATGCCTTACGTATTAGCCTGGGCCTGCCCTGCAGTGGTGCCAAAACGGCAGGTTCAGCCGGCGGGCCGCCATATTGGTCAGTCTTCGGCCAGCTTTCAAACTTTAACCGGTAGGCATATAATTGCTAGCCAGACAAGCAATAAAGATTGTCCATTCCATCTCCGCCTTGTTTCTCCTTTTGATGTAGGCACATTTATATATATATATGTCTATCTCCCACTGATATTTTATCAGTCCCCAGGTGCATGTTCCCGAGAAGGCTTCATATTTTACCAGGTAGATTAAATTAGCATCAGTTACCTAGCTGACAGATCACAACAGCCTTGACCATGGGAGCCCCGGGCTATAAATATCCCACAGAGAAACTACGGGGCTCTTTTTGTCAAAACATTCTTAATCTTAAGATAACAACAACAATTCTTGGAAAAGCTATTTATTGTTGGTTTTATTTCTTATATAGCATTTATGATTTTACCACAGTTGTATGTTCTTTTGGTATACATTCATGTGCTTTGTTTTGCCTGTTTGGTGTAGTATTTTAGTCAGTTATGCTTAACCACTGTATGACCCCCCAACAGTCGATGTTTACTTTTGTGCTGGGGGGGGGGGGGGTGTTGCTAAATAAACTAACAAACAACAATTCAGAACATAGCACAGATCCTCTGGCCAAGGCAATAGGGGACAATTCCTACTGGAAAAAAAAATCCAGACAAGCTGAATATGTAATATATGGGTGTAAGGCTAAAGTGCCCCATATCAAACTGGAGATAGAAGGCACTGAGATAAGTGCAATCCTACAAATACTTACCTTGGTTGGTTGTTGGAATTTTACGTCCTGGCAACATCTACGGTCATATCAGGACGCTACCGACTTGTAACACTACCAGTGGTGACTTGTGGTGACTTGTGGTGACATTATAGTGCTGCCCCTCTGGGAAATCAGGCTGCCGGCACCATGATCCGATATCCCACTCAGTCACATTATCCTGAACCTGTGCTAACCAGTACTTGCCCTATCCTATTCATGCCGAATGCCAGGCCAGGTAGCGAGCGACAAGTATCAATTTTTAAGTAATTGGTTTGACTCGACTAGGTTGAACCCATGGGTTGGGATCCCACGATCCACCAAAACGGAAGACAGACACTCAACTCATTCGGCCTCCCGTTTAGTATACACAGGTCAATGTACATATATAATATATATGTGTATGTATGTATATTATATGCTGTATAAGCTATTATACAGGTATAACATCCGGAAGATGCCATCTACTCCCCAGCCATTAAGTCATCGGCTGGTTACCTATATAGATTAGGTCATCTACTGATACAACCTCAGCTCTACATGTGGCGCCACCCACTCGCCCACGCCTCAGCGGCCATTACCCTCACTCACTGTACCGCAGTCGTTATGCTCACTCACTGTACCACTGTTGTTATGCTCACTCACTGTACCACTGTCGTTACTCTCACTCACTGTACCGCAGTCGTTATGCTCACTCACTGTACTGCAGTCGTTACTCTCACTCACTGTACCGCAGTCGTTATGCTCACTCACTGTACCGCAGTCGTTATGCTCACTTACTGTACTGCAGTCGTTACTCTCACTCACTGTACCGCAGTCCTTATGCTCACTCACTGTACCGCAGTGGTTATGCTCACTCACTGTACTGCAGTCGTTACTCTCACTCACTGTACCGCAGTCGTTATGCTCACTCACTGTACCGCAGTCGTTATGCTCACACACTGTACCGCAGTCATTATGCTCACTCACTGTACTGCAGTCGTTCTGCTCACTCACTGTACAACAGTCGTTATGCTCACTCACTGTACCGCAGTCGTTATGCTCACTCACTGTACCGCAGTCGTTCTGCTCACTCACTGTACCGCAGTCGTTACTCTCACTCACTGTACCACAGTCGTTATGCTCACTCACTGCACCACAGTCGTTACGCTCACTCACTGTACCGCAGTCGTTACACTCACTCACTGTACCGCAGTTGTTACTCTCACTCACTGTACCGCAGTCGTTACACTCACTCACTGTACCGCAGTTGTTATGCTCACTCACTGTACCGCATTTGTTACGCTCACTCACTGTACCGCAGTCGTTACTCTCACTCACTGTACCTCAGTCGTTACGCTCACTCACTGTACTGCAGTCGTTAATGTCACTCACTGTACCACAGTCGTTACGCTCACTCACTGTACCACAGTCGTTACTCTCACTCACTGTACCGCAGTCATTACACTCACTCACTGTACCACAGTCATTACGCTCACTCACTGCACTGCAGTCGTTACGCTCACTCACTGTACCACAGTTGTTACTCTCACTCACTGTACCGCAGTCGTTACTCTCACTCACTGTACCGCAGTCATTACACTCACGCACTGTACCGCAGTCATTACGCTCACTCACTGTACCGCAGTCGTTACGCTCACTCACTGTACCGCAGTCATTACACTCACTCACTGTACCGCATTCGTTATGCTCACTCACTGTACCGCAGTCGTTATGCTCACTCACTGTACCGCAGTCGTTACTCTCACTCACGGTACCTCAGTCGTTACGCTCACTCACTGTACTGCAGTTGTTAATCTCACTCACTGTACCGCAGTCGTTATGCTCACTCACTGTACTGCAGTCGTTATGCTCACTCACTGTACTGCAGTCATTACGCTCACTCTCTGTACCGCAGTACCCACTATCATCCTGTTCCTTATTTATGGAGGTAAGTATTGTATATGTATATTATATATACATAAACATATATATACATATATATTATATATCTATTAGTACATGGCCAGTATGCCCCTATTTGTGAGGAAGACAAGTAAGACAAGGCGGCTGGACTGCTGCAGAGATCAATACAACTCGCTGTGTGTGCATATAGGCAAAGCGCGTATTGTTATTGCAAGGTGCGCCGGTTATGTCAATGTCAATGGTTCCACGTCCCAAACGCACCCTACACAGATCGTCCATTTGTTTACACTCGCCCGAGTGTCGGCTGGAGAGTGCCCGGATGGACCATCTCCTTTTTATTGCCCAAGTGGAAATTGCTTAGTTTGTTTGACTCTTTGTTTGTGTGTGTGTGTCTGTTTGTTTGCAGCGAACAAACTTTGTTCTGTGAAGCTAGTCTTGGGAGATTGGCAGTCCTCCTACAAACCAGGTTATCCCCTGTGGCCGTATTGGTAGTATGTTCTTGATGCATAGTCTAATTCTGGCTGGGAACCGTCCACCTCAGTGTGAGCACTGCTGGTGTATACTGACAGTGCGTCACATTTTGGTGAGATGTCCTCACGTACAACCAGTTAGAGATGATGTATTTGGTTTGTTTGTTTGTTTGTTGTTGTTTTATGTCCTAGCAACATCTAAGGTCATATCAGGATGGGTACCGACTTGTGACAGTGCGCACTCATAGCGACTTTATAGTCCTGTCCCACTGGGAAACCAGGCCACCAGCACCATGACCTGGTATCTCACTCAGTCACATTATCCTGACACTGAGCACACCAGTCCCTGCCCTGTCGTAATAGTGCAAAGCGCCTGGCTAGGAAGCGACAAGTATAAATTTTTAAGTCATTGGTTTGACTCGACCAGGGTTCGACCCCACGATCTCCCAGCATGGGAGATGAATGCTCTAACTCATTCGGCCATCTCGTCTGGTCTGATGTATTTGGAAATGAGGTTTGATGGAGTCAATCCGATTCCATCCGCAACTTAAATTTGACGGGAACTGGTTTTTACCAAAAATTAATTTCCCATTTTTAACTTGAAAAGTCTTTTACCGTTAATTTTATTTATCATACACCACTTGTGATTTTACCACAGTTGTATGCTCTTCTGGCTCTTTTATATGTTTGAAATGTCATTTTTGAGTCGGATATGGTTAACCACTGTTTGACCCCCAATAGCCGATGTTTACCTTCTTGTTGTGATTGGGTCGTTAAAGAAACAAATGAACAAACAAACTAAATTGTTTGTGTGTTAGTTTCTTCAGTCCTTTGTACTCGCAAAGACGGGATGGCCGATTCGGAATCCAACTAATTAAATGTATTCATCTAACAAATATATATATATAATTGAAAACAATGCGACTAGGCACCTTTAAGGTGTGCCGTATCTCTGGATCTTGCATCCCGTTAGTGGTGGGTTGGTTGTTGGAATTTAAATCCTGGCAACATCTAAGGTCATATCAAGACAGGCACTGACTTGTGACAGTGCACACTCAAGGCGACTTTATAGTGCTGCCCCACTGAGAAATCAGGCCAGCACCATGACCTGATATCCCACTCAGTCACATTGTCCTGACACTGAGCCAACCAGTCCTTGCCCTATCCTATTAATGCTGAGCGCCATGCTAGGAAGCGACAAGTGTCAATTTTATAAGTCATTGGTTTGACTCAGCTAGGGTGCGAACCCATATTGAAGCGAACTCCCGATGTCCCGCAAGCGAATCCCGCGCTCTAACGATTCGACCAACGTGCCTGGTCCCCTATTAGCGAACGGGGTGACTTGTATCAAACACGTGGCTTCTATTACAAGAACTGGGTCGTGAGTCACTAACCTTATAACTTTAATATAATGTTTTTGGTAAAGATGTTTTATATATGTGTACCAAGCAATTTGTTTCTAGGTGGTGTGCTTTTAGAGATATTTCACTTTTCCTGGATTTTCTGTATGAAGATTGCTCACCACCATTGACAATGCCTTGAGTTTGATGGTATGCGCAGTGCAAAACATTAGTTTTAATCAAAATTAATAGAAATCAAGAACCCTAACCTTATAAATTTAATATAATCGTTTTGGTAAAGATGTTTTATATATATGTACCAAGCGATTTGTTAATAGGCGGTGTGGTTTTAGAGATATTTCACTTTTTCTGTATTTTCTGTATGAAGATTGCTCACGACCATTGACAATGCCTTGAGTTTGAGTCTATGCGCACGGCTGAAACCGGCGCACGGCTGAAACTGCGACACCGGCTTGTAGGGCACAGGCTGGCGGCTCGAGGTCCCAGGGTTGCCGGGGGTGCCGGGGGTGCCGGGGGCGATGTGAATAATGGGTTCACACCGGGAGGGGGAGGGGTGAGGGCGGCAGGAGGCAGGACGGGGCGGGACGGTGTCGGCGGGCCGGCCCTAGTGGCTCCTCCCCCGGGGAAACATTTACAATACGCGGCAACCCGAGTTACCCGACTTACCGCCCGCGCCCCCCTCGGGACAGGGACCGCCTACTGGCTTGTGACAGGGTACACTCATGTGTATTTGTTTGTTGGGGTCTTACGTCCTACCAACATCCTACAGACCTGTGATAGGGCACACTCATGTCTGTTTGTTGGGGTGTTATATCCTAGAAACATTCAAGATCATGTCAGGATGGACACCTCCAGACTTGTCATAGGGCACACATACATGTATGTCTGTTTGTTGGGGTTTTACGTCGTAGCAACATCTAAGGTCATATCAGGAAAGGTACCTACATACTTGTGACAGGGCACACTCCTGTCTGCTTGTGTGTTGGGGTTTTAGGTCCTATCAACATCTAAAGGTCATATCAGGACGGGTACCGACTTGTGACAGTGCACATTCATGGCGACTTTATAGTGCTGTCCCGCTGAGAGACTATGGCACTGGCATAATGTAGCAACATCTAAGGTCATATCAGGACAGGTACCGACTTGTGACAGTGCTCACATTTGGTGACTTTATAGTGCTGCCCCACTGGGAGACCAGGAGGCCACCAGCACCATGACCTGATATCCCACTCAGTCACATTATCCTGACTCTGAGCCAACCAGTCCTTGCCCTATCCTAATAATGTCAAGCACCAGGCTAGGAAGCGACAAGTATCAATTTTTAAGTCATTGGTTTGATTCGACCAGGATTCGAACCCACAAACTCACAAAGGGAGAGAGAGACAAATGAAGCTATGATGGATAAAGGCGCGGCGAACTGACAGGAAATTTCACTAATTAGTGAATTACATCTCACAAGAGAGACAACAAAATGAGACACACACACTGACTTGCTTTGTATAATAAACACTAAATACAACTCTATTTAAAAGGAAAGACTGTGATGGCAGGAATTAAAAGAATATAAAAAAAAGGGGTGGTGAGACAGATATGGGTTGGAAGTGCGGGTAATGGCAGGGGGCTGGCGCTAGTCACGTGACGTGTTTGGGACCGGAACCGGAAGTCAGTCATGCCTCCTGCTTCGCGTTATCTCTCCCCACTGACAGCTTGAAGGATAATACGGATGGGGAGGTTTTGTGTGGATTTTTGTTGTTGATGCTTTCCTCCTCTCTCTTGTGTGCACGGGGGGGGGGGGGATATGTGTGTGTGTGTGGGTGGGTGTGTATGTGGGTGTGGGTGTGTGTTTGAGGGTGTGGGGGGTGTAGGTGTAGGTGGGTTTTGTCTGCGGGTGGGTGAATGTGTGTGCGTGTTGTGTGTGCATGTGTGTGGGTAGGTAGGTGTGGGTGTGTGGGTGTGTGGATCTGGGTGTTTGTGGGTGGAGGGAGGGTGTGTGGGTGTCTGTGTGTGGGTTAGTGGGAATGTGCGTATGTGTGTGAGTCTGTGTGTGGGGATGGGTGTGTGGAGGGAGGGTGGTGCGATAGCTGTGTGTGGGTTGGTGGGAATGTGTGTGAGTTTGTGTGTGGGTGTGGGTGTGTGGAGGGAGGGTGGTGCGATAGCTGTGTGTGGGTTGGGAACGTATGTACGTGTGTGAGTTTGTGTGTGGGGGTGAGTGTGTGGAGGGAGGGTGGTGCCATAGGTATGTGTGGTTTGCTGGGAATGTGTGTATGTGTGTGAGTTTGTGTGGGGGGTGAGTGTGTGGAGGGAGGCTGGAGATGGAGTGTGTGGGTTGGTGGGAATGTGTGTGTGTGGGTGAATGTGTGCGCGTGTAGGAGGGTGGAGACATAGCTGTGTGTTGATTGGTGGGAGTGTGTGTATGTGTGTAAGTATGTGTGTGTGCGTGGAGGGAAAGCGGAGAGATAGATGTATGTGAGTTGGCGGGAATGTGTGCGCGCGTGTGTGTGGGTGTGTATGTGGGTGTGGGTGGGTGTGAGGGGAGGTGCCCTATCACAGTGACCTGGTAACGAGAATCAGACGATGTTCGCCTTGTCGGCAGTTTCCAGCAACACATTGACACACACCAACACACACACTGACACACACTGACTGACACACACACTGACACACACACTGACACACACACTGACACATACTGACACTTACACACACCGACACACACACTGACAAGCATACTGACACACACACATACTGACACACACACTGACACACACAGACACACACTGACACCCATACTGACACACACACTGACACACACACTGACACACACATACTGACACACACACTGACACACACACTGACACAGATACTGACACACACACTGACACACACATACTGACACACACACTGACACACACACTGGCACACACTGACACACACACACTGACACACACAGACACACACACTGACACACACACTGACACACACTGACACACACACTGACACACAGACTGACACACATCATCATCATCATGCTGTTGGTCGCGATGTGACAAAGACTGCTTTCATTACTTGACTGCCGCTCTCCATTTAGCTCTCTGCTGTGAGAGTGATGTCCATGAGTCGGTCTTAATGTCTCTCAGCTTCAGCTTTCTCTTGATGGTATCCTTGAACCAGAGCTGAGGGTGCCCTCTCTTTCTGTAACCAGAAGACATTTGAGAATAGAGGATCTGCTTTGGTAGCCTGTCTGATGACATCCTCATGAGGTGTCCAGTGCACCGGAGATTCTTTTTGATCAGAAGATCTTCCATAGAGGGCAGCCCGTCCGTTCGAGTATTTCCTTATTTGTCACTTTGTCCTTCCAGGTTAGCCTCATGATTGAATGCAGATGTTGCATCATGAAGGCATGCATCTTTTTCACCTGTTGTCTGTACACTGTCCAGGCCTGGGCTCCGTATAGTAGGGTGGATAGCACGATTGCATGGTAGATCTTGCCTTTGACCCGCATGGACACATGGTGGTTGTTCCAGAGTCTCTGGTGTAGTCGGCTGAAAGATGTGCTAGCCTTGGCCATCCTCCTCTGTATTTCAGCATCAATGCGTCCATCACTTGATATAGTGCTTCTGAGGTAGGTGAATTCTGGAACAGAGTTCAGCTTGTTTCCGTCAACCATGATAGCCTCCTATCGGGTTCTTGTAGAGTTGGGTTGGTACAGCACCTCAGTCTTCTTGATGTTAATCTTCAGGCCAAACTTCTTTGATGCATCGGAGAAAGCGTCCACTATTTTCTGGATCTGACACACATACTGACACACATACTGACACACACTGATGCACACATACTGACACACACATACTAACACACGCATACTGACACACACACTGACACACACATACTGACACACACACTGACATACACTGATGCACACACTAACACACATAATGACACACATACTGACACACACATACTGACACATGCTGACACACACATACTGACACACACATACTGACAACACACTGACACACACATACTGACACACACATACTGACACACACATACTGACACATACACACTGACACACACTGACACACACATACTGACACACAGACACACACTGACACACACACTGACACACATGCATCTGACACACACACTGACACACACACTGACACACACCCATACTGACACACATACTGACACACACACTGACACGCACATCTGACACACACATACTGACACACACACATCTGACACACACACACTGACACACACTGACCCACACATAATGACACACACTGACACATACACTAACACACATATACTGAGACACACACATTGACACACACACTGACACCCACATAGTGACACATACTGACACACACATACTGACACACACATACTGACACACATACTGACACATATACTGACACTCACACACACTAACACACACATACACACATACTGACACAGCACTATAAAGTTGCCATAAGTGTGCGCTGTCAAAAGTCAGTTCCCGTCCTGATATGACCTTAGATGTTGCCATGACGTAAAATTCCAACAACCTACCACCCCCATCTGAAAAGTATCTAGCTCTCACGTGAGGTGGTGTTTGTATTAGTGTGACGCGTTGCCATAGCAACGTGGTATTATTTATTCTATGCAATTGTAACTCTATAGAACCATCATGGAGATAAAAAGAAATATTCTACGATCCACCTGCAACCCACCCTCCACCCTCCTTCCCTCCTTCCCTTCCCCTCTCTTTATCCATCCTCCCTCTCCCCGTCTCTCTCCTCCCTCCGTTTTCCCCAAATCCCTCTCCCTCCAACCCTCTCTCCCACCTTCTCTCCTCCCCTCGCTCTCCTCTTCCCTCTGTCATTACCCTCTCCCTCCCTTCCTCTTGCTCCCTCTCCCTCCCTTCCTCTCCCCCTCTCTCATCCCCCCCATCTCTCCCCTCTCCCCCTCTCCCTCCTTCTCTCCCCTCTCTCTCCTCTTCCCTCTGTCATTACCCTCTCCCTCCCTGCCTCTTGCTCCCTCTCCCTCCCTTCCTCTCCCCCTCTCTCATCATCCCCATCTCTTCTCTCCCCTCTCCCCCTCTCCCTCCTTCTCTTTCCCTCGCTCCTCCTCTTCCCTCTCTTTCCTTGCCCTCTCCCCTCCCTTCCTCTTTCTCCCTCGTCCTCCCCTCCTCTTCTCCCTCTCTCATTCCCCCCTACCCCTCTCTCCCCTCTCCCTCTCTACCCTCTCTCCCTCCTTCTCACCCCTTATCTCTCCTCTTCCCTTCTGTCCTTACCCTCTCCCTCCCCCCTGCCCCTTTCCCTCCCTCCCTCCTTCCTCTCCCCCTCTCCTCCTCTCACCTCCCCCCTCTCCCTCCCTGGTCTGTTGTTATCAAATGTGTCGCTATTTCCCTAGAAGTTAAAGCCGCTTTGTCACTTTGATGTAAGTACTGCCAACAGAATGCTGTCTGTTTCTTCTCCATCTCTGAAGTTATCGTTTTGGGAAGAGCTAACGTAAATCAAACGACATCTTCAAGGAAGAAAATACTTGAATGAAACAAATAAAACTAAAACAAACAAAAAAAACACCAAAAAAAGACGAAAGAATCCTCGACGGAAAAAGCTGATTGGGGTTTTGATCACCTTTGTATTAAAAAATAGAAACAGCTACACTTTGCTGCAATTGTCTTATCAAATGACCAATTTGCCCAATTATGCGCACGGGCAGACAGTCAGGTTGGTTGGTTGGTTGTTGGAGTTTTACGTCCTGGCAACAACTCAGGTCATATCAGGATTGGTACCAGCTTATGACAGTGCACTCATGGTGACTTTATAGTGCTGCCCCACTGGGAGAGACCAGGCTGCCAGCACCATGACCTGATATCCCACTCACTCAACTTATCATGACACTGTGCTAACCAGTCCTTGCCCTATCCTATTAATGTTAATCGCCAGTCTAGGAAGTGACAGGCTAGGAAGCGACAAGTATCAATTTTATAAGTCATTGATTTTACTCGACCGGGAACTGAACTCCCGATCTCCCGCACGCAAGGCCCGCGCTCTACTGATTCAGTCACACGCCCGGTTGATCTGCCATTATTTCCATGTACTCTGAGAGCACATTCTCTTTCTTGTTGGTTTGCCCGTATCTTCATTTGTTCACAGTTCAAGTTTTCCTTTTGTTGATTTGGCATTATTTCCATTTGGTCAGAATTCACGTTTTTATTTGTTTTTGGTTTGCCACCACCTCCAATTGCTCCCAGTTCAAGTCTTAATTTGGTTGCAGATTGTTCATTATTTCCCTACCGGACGCGGTGGCTGATTCGGTAGAGTGCAGCCCTCCCATGTGGGAAATCGGCAGTTAGATTCCCGGTCGAGTCAAACAAATGATTTATAAAAATTGATACTTGTCGCTTACCAGCTTGGCACTCGGCATTATTAAGATAGGGCAAGCACTGGTTAGCTCAGTGTCAGGATAATATGACTGAGTGGGATGTTGGGTCATGGTGCCACCAACTTGATTTCCCAGTGGGACAGCACAATAAAGTTGCCATGAGTGATCACTGTCATAAGTCGATACATGTCCTGATAAGACCTTAGATGTTGCTAGGATGTAAAATTCTAACAACCAACCAACACTCATTATTTCCAGTTGCTCAGCATTTGGATTTGATTTATTTTTGCTGATTTAGCATTATTTCCTTTTACTCAAAGCTCAGGTTATGGAGCCCCTTTCAATGTTTGTAAACATTGTGTACGCGTGCACAGCTTGGCTGCAGAACGACGGCACACTGCCATTGAGTTTGCCTGTACGTGCAGTGCAAAAACGTTTATTTTATTCAAAATTAATAGAACTGCAGAACCCTAAACATATAAATTTAATATAATCTGTTCGTTGAATATCTTTACTATATGTGTTCCAATCGGTTTGTTTCTAGGTCATGTGGTTTCAGAGATATTTCACTTTTTCTGATTGAAGATTGGTCAGGGCCATTGACAATGGATTGAGTTTGCCGGTATGTGCAGTGCAAAACTTATATTTTATTCAAAATTAATAGAAATGCAGAACCCTAACCTTATACATTTAATATAATCTATTCATTGAATATGTGTTCTATGTGTGTTCCCGGCGGTTTGTTTCTAGGTGGTGAGGTTTTAGAGATATTTCACTTTTTCTGTGTGAAGATAATTCAAGATTGCTCATGGCCATTGACAATGCATTGAGTTTGCTGGTACGTGCATTGCAAAACGTCTATTTCATTCAAAATTAATAGAAATACAGAACCTTAAGCTTATAAATTTAATATAATCAATTTGTTGAACATGTTTTCTATATGTGTTCCAAACCGTTTGTTTCTACATGGTGTAGTTTTAGAGATATTTCACTTTTTGTGTATGAAGATTGCTCATAGCCATTGAGTTTGCAGTGTGACAGTGTGTCATCCTGCAGCCAAAAGGTGCACGCACTGACCTAGATACCTATGCTGACGTCATATGAAATAGGTCTATATAATTCCCTTATTTCCACCTACTCAGAGTTTGGGTTTTATTTATTTTTTTGTTCAATTGCAATTATTTGTTCAGAATTCGAGTTTACTTTTGTTCATCCCCTGTCTCCACCTTTCTCCTCCCTCCCCTCCACTCCCACCTACTCCTCCCTTCACCCCCCCCCCCATCTCACCTCCTTCACTCTCCTCTTCCCCTCCCGCATAAATCACCCTCCTCCTCCCCTCCTCTCCCACCTCCACCCTACTCCTCCACACCCCTCTCTCCTTTTTTTAAGTTCTTGGTGGTCCATTAGTTGTTTAAGCAGGGGAAATTTCAGTCATAGACGACTGGTCTTCCTCATTCCACTGCTGGTCGATAGAAAGCCCGAGCCGACACTTTTACCGACCCAAGGGATTTTTAACCTCCCACACCACATAGACATGGTATGAGAGCAACCGGCCTTTGATGACGCTGTAAATTATACACAGCAGTGGAAATCCAAATTGGCAGAGCTGGGGCCACGGGGAATCGAACCGCCGACCCTCAGATTAGGAGTCTGACCTAGAAAAGAGTCAGAGTCCCTATAACTACCCTTCACCCCCTCCTCCCACCTCCCCTCCCACCTCCACCTCCCTCTCTCCGCTTCCTATAGACCACCACCTACCCTCCCACCTCCACCTCCCTCTCTCCGCTTCCTATAGACCACCACCTCCCCTCCCACCTCCACCTCCCTCTCTCCGTTTCCTATAGACCACCACCCCCCCCCCTCTCACCTCCACTCCCGCTACTTCATTTCGAACAAATTTTCATGGGTGACAGAGATTCGATGATGGGAGGTTTTATTTCGAAATAGATTCACCAGTGTGAAGACAATTTTGAGGGGGCGATTCTATTTTGTGACACCGGTCGGGAGAGCAGCACATAAACTGGGTCTATGGTGATTTCGGTTGGAACATGGTAAACAAACAAATGATTAGATTGGTTGGTTGTTGGAGTTTTACATCCTGGCAACATCTAAGGTCATATCAGGACAGCTCCCGACTTGTGCCAGTGTGCACTCATGGCGACTTTATAGTGCTACCCTACTGGGAAATCAAGCTGCCAGCACCATGACCCAATATCCCACTCAGTCACATTATCCTGACACTGAGCTAACCAGTCCTTGCCCTATTCTATTAATGCCGAGCACCAGGCTAGGATGCGACAAGTATCAATTTTATAAATCATAGCTTTGACTCGACCAGAAACTGAACTGTCAATCACCAGCACGCGAGGCCGGCGCTCTACCGATTCGGGTCTCTGGTGATTGCAGTTGGAACATGGTAAACAAGAAAATGATTAAAAGATGCCCGGGTGGTATTTGTTAATTAAAGCCAACTGCCAGCGTCTGATCCCAGCTACTTCTGGTGTGGCGCCACCGTGCGGGGGCGGGTGACACCATTATGCCAGTGGCTGCCACCAGGGGTCCCCAAAGGGTCCGTTTACAGGACATAATGAAAGTGTTGCGAATAGTCGAAAATGGCACTACTGTAGAGGATTTCCACAACCAACCCGCCTTCTGATGGCAGTGAAAGAACTAATGTGTAGAGACTGGATGCAGTCGCCGAATCGGTAGAGTGTCGGCCTCGCTTGCGGGAAATCAGGAGTTCAATTCCCAGTCGAGTCAAACCAATGACTTACAAAATTGATAGTTGTCACTTCCTGGCCAGGCATTCGTAGGATAGGGCAAAGAGTGGTTAGCTTAGTGTCGGGATAATGTGATTGAGTGGGATATCAGGTCATGGTGCTGGCAGCCTGGTCTCTCCCAGTGGGACAGCACTATAAAGTCGCCATGAGTGCGCAATGCCACAAGTCGGTACCCGTCCTGATATGATCTTAGATGTTGCCAGGACGTAAAATTCCAACAACCAACCAACAAATGTTAGGTAGCTGATTACTGTGCGGCATGTTTCTGTGAAAAAAGTTCTTATAGATGATTTCTACCACCAACCAGCCCTCTGATGGCAGTGGCAACAACTAGTGTTGTGGGTCACAGATCAGTGCACGGCATACTCTGTGAAAAAGGTCTTATAGAGAACTTCCACGACCATACTAAATAAGTGCTACAACACATACCTAGCTGTTAGCAACATTAATGGCCCTGTGGAATTCTTCAACATGGAAATAGCCAAGTTGTCATGGAAACAAACGCGGCCATGGTGTTGTTGCCGACCATCTATGCTCCCCATCTGTTACCTCCACCCCCCACCCCCCCACCCCCACCCCCACACCCTCCCCCTGGCACCCCCCCCCCACCCCCAGCACCTCCACCCACCCCATGGCACCCCCACACCCCCACCCTTCCCCTGGCACCCCCACACCCCCACCCTTCCCCTGGCACCCCCACACCCCCCTAGCACCCCCACACTCCCCCTGGCACCCCACCACCCCCACCCTCCTCCTGCTCCCCCACACCCCCACCTGTCACTCTTCACCCCCACCCTCCTCCTCGACCCCAACACCCCCACCTGTCACCCTTACCCCCACCCTCCCCTTGCGCCCCACACCCCACCCGACCTCTATCACCTCCACCCTCCCCTGTCAACCCCCACACTCCCCATGTCACCCCACATCCCAACTTCTCCTGGCACGATCCACACCCTCCCTCACCTGCTCCCCACACCCCCACATTCCCCACACGCACACCTCCTCCCTCCTCCCACCTCCCACAACAGAAGGAGGGCTATTTTTGCTCAGAATAAGAAGAACAACCCATCAATAATTCGGTTTCCGATGGAACTTTTCGCCTCCCCCGTCGCCACCACTCACCCACCCACCACCTCCTACTACACCCCCTCCATCTGATCCCTTCGTGGGTGGATTACTTACCGCCCTCCCACACACTCTCCAAGCGGAGGCCTTTCTCTGCTCACTCTCCAAGCAACGTATTGGTTCAGGGAGAAGTCAACAGATTGGCCTCACCTCTCTATCTCTGCTTCTGTCTCTCTCATATATATATATATACATATATATATATATATATGTATATATATATATATATATATATATATATATATAGATATATGCTGTATAAACTTATCCTAGCTGAGGTGAGGAAGGAAAGAGAAAGAGCTAAGATGTGGTATTACACAGGTATAATAAGCCCGAATATCCATCTCTCCCCAGCCACTAAGTCATCGGCTGGTCACCTACTCATTAGGTCATCTATTGGTACTTCATGACCTCCCCACGGGGCGCCACCTGCTCGCCCACGCCTCAGCGGCCATTATCCTCACTCACTGTACCGCTGAAATTATGCATTATGCAAGTTTCGTAGTCTGTATATCATGAGCCCCGCCACCATACACGGTGGTGGCAGGGACTACGCTGACAACCGTTGTCAGTCTATGGCGACAGGTGACAGAATGCTAGCCAGAGGGGCCGTGTTTTTACCAGAGGGTACTATGGGTATACATGCATACCCTTAAATTTTCTTAGGGTATGACTCTTGTTGGGATCATTTTTAAAGGGTTCTTCAAGGAGGCAGAGACAACAAAGCCAGTGTCAATGATCAGTTACACTGTTGGCATACATGCAGTGTACATAATTGATCATGTAGAAAAACAATACCCCCTCCCCCCCCCGTAATTCTGCGTACCCTCAAGTTATTTTCTGGCGGAAACCCAAATTGGGGGGGGGGGGGGGACCAAGTTGTCCCCCTCCTACTGTGACTGGCTAGCAACCATCCCCTACTATGAGAGGTTACCTGCAACCCAGGTGGTCAGGGAGCGGTCACTTGGTTCTATGACACCTTTCACTAAGAGTCTGTTTGGAGAGTGCAGACATAGGACAGTTTTTTCCTATCATGGATAAGTCTGAAGAGACTTGTTTTCACCATTAGACAGTTTGTCGATAGAAAGTGCGAGCCTACACTTTTACCAACCCAATGGATTGTTAACCTCCCACACCACATAGACATGGTATGAGAGCAACCAGCCTTTGGTGACACTGTAAGTTATACACAGCAGTGGAAATCCAAATTGGCAGAGGTGGGTGGGGGTGGGGGGGGGGGGCCACAGTGATCTTATTATGCCATTATAGACTTATAACAAATAGATGGAAAACACGTGACTGATACCCAATAATAGGAAAACATAGAAGTCATAACCAATAGCTGGAAAAGTATGCAACTAAAATATATAAAGTCTCACCCCCCCATCTCCCTCCCCCAGACCTCCACCAATGAGGCTTATCTTATCTCATCTTATCGCAAAGAATCCGCATGGAGAGTGCAGGTAGTGGAGAGTGGGGTGACTGTTTTGACGATTGTGGCTGTCATATCCCCCCCCCCCCACCACCATCCTCAACCAAGACGCCAACCGGAAGTAGTTCCGCTGGGACGCTGGTGGCTGGTTTCCGACGGGCACTAAGATAGGACTCAAATAAAGCGATCAATATATGGAACTGGTCGATCTGTGGAGGTGGTCAGTTAGAGATGTTTGACTATATATATATATAGTTTCCTGTCATCTGAAGCATATTGGATAATTTTAGATTTTCCTGTGACTTTTAATGGAGATATATCAATCTGATTACCACATTTCTACTATGAGACAAAAGTGACAGTTAAAGTCCCAATAACTTTTCAACATGAATGTCACATTTGTTGCCACCACGACATGAAACCACCGCCTATCAATCAATCAATCAATCAATCAATAAACCCTGATCATCTCCCTGAAGATTTGGGCTGGCTACAAATCAGGCAAATCAAAATGTATTCACACTAGAATGGACACCTAGAAAGGATAATGTGGCTGAGTGCGTTATCGGCTCCTGGCACTTGTGACACAGTATCCCAGGGGATCAGCACTATAAAGACACAACGAGTACACACTACCGCTATAGATCAGTGACTGCCCTGATATGACTTTAGATGTAAATCCCTCATAAACCAAACCAAAGCTTAGCTCTTACACGATGCAGTTGGTGGCCATTTGACCTACTTTGATCGACCGGAAGTAGAAGGCATAATCTAGGTCACCGACAAGGACTCACCTGGAAGAACAAAAAGAGAACAGACGAGTTAGAAGAGACAGAGTAACTTAATTCGTCTTGCAAAAAAACTAGGTATGCTTCAATATATTCCTCCCGTGTGTGTGATCTCTCCTCTGCCCTCTCCTCTCCTCTCTCAGCCCTCCCACATGACCCCCAGCAGCTGTCATACCTCGTGATCTCTCCTCTCTCCTCTCCTCCCGTCTCCTCTCTCAGCCCTTTCCCATGCCCCCCATCAGCTGTCATAACTCGTGATCTCTCCTCTCCTCTCCCCTCTCCTCTCCCCTCTCAGCCCTTTCCTATGACCCCCCCCCCCGTCAGCTGCCATAACCCATGGCCTCTCCCCTCCCCTCTCCTCTCCTCCCCTCTCCTCCCCTCTCCTCCCTCTCCTCCCCTCTTCCTCCCCTCTCCTTCAACCGTCCTATCCCTCGCCTCTTCTCATCCATTCCCATGACCCCCCCCCCCATGACCCCAATATCATGCTCTTCGACCTCCTCTTTCCCATCGCTCTCTCCTACACCCACCCCACCCACTACCCCCCCCCCCCACCGCCGCCTCCTTGGCGCGAACACATCATGCCACCCTTATCAACGATGCCATCGATTTGAACCCTACGAAATTTACACGATGTGTGGAAGGGCGCGGGAGTGTGTGTCTGGGTGTGTATGAGTGTGTGTGAGTGTGTGCGTCTGCATGTGTGTGTGTGTGTGCGCATGTGTATGAGTGTGTGTGTGTTGGGTTGGTTGGTTGTTGGAGTTTTATCCTAGCAACATCTAAGGTCATATCAGGACGGGTACCGACTTGTGGCAGTGCACATTCATGGCGACTTTATACTGCTGCCGCACTGGGAAATCAGGCTGCCGGCACCATGACCCGATATCCCACACAGTCACTTTATCCTGACAGTGAGCTAACCAGTCCATGCCCTATCCTATTATAGTCCGAGTGCCAGGCTAGGAAGCGAGAAGTATCAATTTTGTAAGTCATTGGTTTGTTAAATAAAACAAGAAAATAACAAGTTGACCTTAGATGTTGCCCGGACATAAAACTCCAACAACCAACCATTTCAACCCACAGCCGAGTCACCAACACGGAACTGTATATGACTCGGCTAATAATGATGATCGCCATTAATTGTAAGGATGAACCACAATGGCTGCTTTGACATTCGAGAGGTGATTTAGATTCATAAACGGAAAAAGGAAGGAGCCACAAATCGGTGTGAATACTACCCTCGGTTCTGAAACAATCAGTGTGAATACTACCCTCGGTTCTGAAACAATCAGTGTGAATACTACCCTCGGTTCTGAAACAATCAGTGTGAATACTACCCTCGGTTCTGAAACAATCAGTGTGAATACTACCCTCGGTTCTGAAACAATCAGTGTGAATACTACCCTCGGTTCTGAAACAATCAGTGTGAATACTACCCTCGGTTCTGAAACAATCAGTGTGAATACTACCCTCGGTTCTGAAACAATCGGTGTGAATACTACCCTCGGTTCTGAAAGAATCAGTGTGAATACTACCCTCGGTTCTGAAACAATCAGTGTGAATACTACCCTCGGTTCTGAAACAATCAGTGTGAATACTACCCTCGGTTCTGAAACAATCGGTGTGAATACCCAAATGTGTGAATACTACCCTCGGTTCTGAAACAATCAGTGTGAATACTACCCTCGGTTCTGAAACAATCAGTGTGAATACTACCCTCGGTTCTGAAACAATCAGTGTGAATACTACCCTCGGTTCTGAAAGAATCAGTGTGAATACTACCCTCGGTTCTGAAACAATCGGTGTGAATACTACCCTCAGTTCTGAAACAATCAGTGTGAATACTACCCTCGGTTCTGAAAGAATCAGTGTGAATACTACCCTGGGTTCTGAAAGAATCAGTGTGAATACTACCCTCGGTTCTGAAAGAATCAGTGTGAATACTACCCTCGGTTCTGAAAGAATCAGTGTGAATACTACCCTCGGTTCTGAAACAATCAGTGTGAATACTACCCTCGGTTCTGAAACAATCAGTGTGAATACTACTCTCGGTTCTGAAACAATCAGTGTGAATACTACCCTCGGTTCTGAAACAATCAGTGTGAATACTACCCTCGGTTCTGGCTCGCTCAATGTGAATACTACCCTCGGTTCTAAGTATCCAGCAGCCTCAGTGTGAATACTAAGCTAGGCTGGGTAGCGACAAGAATAAATTTGGTAAGTTTGACTCGGCCGGGTTTCGAAACTCCCGACCTTCCACACGAGAAGCGTGCGCTCTACTGGATACACTCAGGGGATGGTAGGAGGCTCATGGCGTGTGTTGTGTGAGCGGTTTGGTAGTAAAGCGCGCCCCCTGGTGATGACTTGTTGCGGCAGTGAACAGGTGTAAACCAGCCAGTGACCCCCCACCCACACACCCACCCCCACCCCCACCCCCACCCACACAACTACAGGTTAATTCCCCGCATCATTGACCACGCCAATTAAATATGCAAATGACTGATTGCACAGGTGAGTCAGGGCGGAGTGTTCTAAGGCGGGGGGGGGGGGGGGGGCTGAGTGTGTGTGTGGGGGGGGGGGGGTGCTAGGGACGCGGCGAACTAAGAAATCGCCGTAAATGTTGGTTGGTTGGTTGTTTCTCACCACTGCCATCAGAGGGCAGGATGCTACTGGAAATCCTCTATAACAGTATAATACATTTTTCACAGAGCATGTTGCGTGGTGAGATGCTACCCGCAGCATATTGATTGCCACTGTGATCAGAGAGCAGGCTCTCATGGAGGTCACGGGTTTGAACCCTGACTGAGACACACCAATGACTTACAAAACTTGTCGCTACTTAGATTGCTGCTTGCTATTAATAGGATAAGGCAAGGACTGGTTAGCACAATGTCAGGATAATGTGGCTGAGTGGGTTTGTTTGTTGGCTGTTGGAGGTTTACGTCCTGGCAACATCTAAGGTCATATCAGGTTGGGTACCAACTTGTGACAGTGTGCACTCATGGTGACTTGATAGTGCTGCCCCACTGGGAGACAAGGCCACCAGCACCATGACCTGATATCGCACTCAGTCGCATTATCCTGAGACCGCGACAACCAGTTATTTACCCTATTCTAATAATGCTGAACGCCAGGCTAGGAAGCAACAAGTATCAATTTTGTAAGTCGTTGGTTTGACTCGACCGCAAATTGAACTCCCGACCTGCCGTACGGGAGGCCTAACCAAGTGCAGATACCCGCATAGCGATACCTCAACATGGGATTGTTATTAATGTATTTATATAATACGCCTTACAGTAATTCAAAGAGGTGTACGACATCTTTTACTACCAGATGGCCGAATGAGTTGAGCGTCAAGCTCCCGATTTGGTAGATCATGGGATTCGACCCCATGGGCTTGGGTTCGAAACCATGGTCGAGTCAAACCGATGACTTAAAAATTGATACTTGCCGCTTCCTAGTCAGATGCTCGGCATTATTGGGATAGGACAAGGACTGGTTGGCTCAGTATCAGGATAATGTGACTGAGTGGGATATCAGGTCATGGTGCTGGCAGCTGGCTCTCTCAGTGAGGCAGAACTATAAAGTTGCAATGATTGATTGATTGGTGGTTGCTTTACGCCGTGTCAGCAACATAGGCCATATTCACGGCAAGAAATGTTTGTTTTTTGTTCAAACCATCGCTTTTACATGTAAAAGCAGAAAATCAGTTATGTGCCAATAGACACTCATTAAATTAGAAAGCTCACAAATCATATATTTGTGGTCAAGGGAAACAAATTCCCATAGAAAAAGAAAAGTTTTATTAATAATTGATCGAATCTATTTAGTAAACTATATGAGGTGGTACAGTCCAGCTGCCCTCAAAAAGGCTAAAATGTTTTCCTGTTTTACCTTAGTAAAAAGGTGAAGTTGCAATGAGTGTGCACTGTCACAAGTCGGTATACGTCCTGATATGACCTTAGCTGTTGCCAGGATGTAAAACTCCAACAACCAACCATCAAATTCCGATAGAGAAACTTTCCCCTACCACTTTGCTTGTTGGTATTGTTATATTATAGTCCTTATTTGTGTAGTACATACAATAACCCCCACATGACGGCAGGTGTAGCTATTAAAGTATTTACATAATACACACAAGTTACAGTAATTCAAACAGGTGTACAACACATATTTCTACATCATGATCTCAGCATACTTGATCAAATTCCAACAGAACCCCCCGCCCCCCTCCCCCAAATCTTTTATTTTGGCAATATTAGTATTACGCCAACTATTTGTTAGTGACACGACAGCGCCACCCTGCGGCCGGTGTTCACAACACCACAGACACGTGTCGCAACACGCAGACGACAATGAAAAGCTAATCGCTGATTGGCTGAGGCGCCAATGGGACGCCGCCTCACCGCGACGCACGAGATCTCGCGGCACGCGGGGGATCTCATGCGTCGGCCTGAACAACGTGCAGGTATGTTACCATGGAAACACAATTGGAATTAGTACCATCTGCACACGGGGGAGAGAGGGGTTGAATCGGTCATGGCATATTAATGAGCGTTTCACAAACGAGGCTCCCAAGAGCTGATTACACACATAATTAGTCCCGGGGAGGAACGCCTCCGTAGCCACCCTTAGACCCCCCCCCCCTCACCCACCCACCCCACCCACCCCCAACTCCCCCCTCGACCCTCCCCCCTCCACACCGACTTCGAGGTGATACCACATCAGTACGCATGCGCCGGTATCACAGTTTCCGCTGTCCACCAGTTTCCGCGGTACGCATCGCTTCTGCGCATGCGTCAAAATCGAACAGCATCGTCGCTAACCTTATAAATTTAAAATAATGTTTTCGGTAAAGATGTTTTCTATATGTGTACCAAGCGATTTGTTTCTAGGTGGTGTGATTTTAGAGATATTTCACTTTTCCTCTATTTTCTGTATGAAGATTGCTCAAGACCATTGACAATGCCTAGAGTTTGACGGTAAGCGCAGTGCAAAACATTAGTTTTATTCAAAATTAATAGAAATCAAGAACCCTAACTGGCGGACGGCGGAAACTGCGACACCGGGTTCTGTTCTCAGCCTGACAATGCTACCATCATCATCATCATCATCATCATCATGCCGGCCGTACACCAACAGATGGCTTTTAGTCACAAGGGATGGAAGTGGTCTAAGGTTGGTTGCTTGTTGGAGTTTTACGCCCTGCCAACATCTAAGGTCATCATAGTTCAGGAGTTTGGTTCCCGGTCGAGTGAAACCAATGACTTATAAAATTGATACCTGTTGCTTCCTAGCCAGATGCTCGGTATTAATAGGATAGGAAAGGACTGGTTGGCTCGGTATCGGGATAATGTGACTGAGTGGGATATCGGGCCATAGTGCCAGTGGGGCAACACTATAAAGTCGCCATGCGTGCGCACTGTGATAGGTCAGTACCCGTACTGATATGACCTTAGATGTTGCTAGGACGTAAAACAACAACAAACAAACAATACTACATTTGAATAGACGAGTTCGTAATTCCAACCGCGCATGCGCCAAAAACAGCGTTCAAATCAAAACGAATGCACACGTTCATTGGGTTTGCCTATACGCGCAATACAAAACTTCTGTGGTGTTTTTTTAAAGGATCAAGCAATTTGGCATAAACATGGTTCCACTCATAAAACATAATAATGTAAGGCATATATTTAAGACACATCTATCTATATTTAAGCATTTTGGGCTAAGAAACATTCAATTCCTCACAAAACGGACACTTCGCTTACTTATGGTGCTGTCACATTACGACGCATCGCGCAAATGTACGTCGACATATGTGATTTTTGTGAACGTACCGTGAGTGTAATTCGAGCATTTTTCACTGGGAGGTACGTTAGCCATACGTTGGTGATACGTTGGCTATACGCTGTGTATACGGTATGTATACGTCCAACTTTGCCCCCCACGCCGAAAAGTTCTACGCTTCTCGACCTAAAAAAGTGATTTTAGGTCGCGCTGGCGAGATGTGTCATAAGACTCGCATTCAATGGCAACTGAGCCCCGCCAATTGTCAATTCCTGTTTTCAACCAGCATAAATAAGATAAATATGTGATTAAAATAGAACATAAGATATAAATAAAAACTTGGCAACTGAGCCCCGCCAATGGTCAATTCCTGTTTTCAACCAGCATAAATAAGACAAATATGTGATTAAAATAGAACATAAGATATAAATAAAAACTTGATTAAATAAGTCAAATTGACTCACATCTTAATCTATTATATATATATTTTGTAATTGGTATTTTGCCTTTCTAGCATTCGCTGAAATGTGCTGAGACTAACAGATTCCATAACTGCACCCACAGTGCACCGCGCCGATGGAATCACGAACTCGTCTATTGCGACACATCAGCGGAAGTAAATCAGTGATAATTAAACAAATATCACACAGATTTCGCATTAAACAATTGATGCTCGTGCCTAGTAGACAGTGATGTTGTCGGTGAGCTGGCTCAGGAGTGGGACATGCCAGTAGGGGGGTGGGGGGTGTAGGGGACGAGGAGGGGGGGGGGGTGTCGCGTGTTCTCGTAGCTATCTGTCAACATCAACTTATCACTGTATAGGCTGAGCGTTATCAGACAGGCACAGACCTCACAGCCAGGCACGGACAGGGGACACCGTGTTACCAAACACTTACCGACCACCGGGAAAACACTGTGTCACCAAGAACTTACCAACCACAGGCAAAACACAGTGTCACAAAGAACTTACTGACCACGGGGAAAACACTGTGTCACCAAGAACTTACTGACCACGGGGAAAACACCACGTCACCAAGAACTTACCGACCCCTGGGAAAACACCGTGTCACCAAGAACTTACCGACCACAGGGAAAACACCGTGTCACCAAGAACTTACCGACCACGGGGAAAACACCGTGTCACCAAGAACTTACCGACCACGGGGAAAACACCGTGTCACCAAGAACTTACCGACCACAGGGAAAATACTGTGTCACAAAGAACTTACTGACCACAGGGAAAACACCGTGTCACCAAGAACTTACCGACCACAGGGAAAACACTGTGTCACAAAGAACTTACTGACCATGGGGAAAACACCGTGTCACCAAGAACTTACCGACCACAGGGAAAATATTGTGTCACCAAGAACTTACCAACGACAGGGAAAACACTGTGTCACCAAACACTTACTGACCACCGGGAAAACACTGTGCCACCAAGAACTTACCAACCACAAGAAAGACACCGTGTCACCAAGAACTTACTGACCACAGGGAAAACACTGTGTCACCAAGAACTTACCGACCAGGGGGAAAACACTGTCTCACCAAGAACTTACCAACCACGGGGAAAACACTGTGTCACCAAGAACTTCCTGACCACTGGGAAAAAACTGTGTCACAAAGAACTTACCGACCACCGGGAAAACACTGCGTCACAAAGAACTTACTGACCACTGGTAAAACACTGTGTCACCAAGAAATTACCAACCATAAGAAAGACACCATGTCACCTAGAACTTACAGACCACAGGGAAAACATATGTCACCATGAACTTATTGACCACAGGGAAAACACCATGTCACCAAGAACTTAACGACCACAGGCAAAACACTGTGAAACTAAGAACTTACAGACCACAAGAAAGATACCATGTCACCAAGAACTTACAGACCACAAGGATTATACTGCCAGACACCGTGTCACTAAGAACTCGTTGTCCTCTTCCTATTCCTACTCCTATTCCTACTCCTACTTCTACTCCTATTCCGCTTTATACTCATATTCCTACTCCTATTCCTACTCATAATTCTACTCCTATCCCTCTTTATACTAATATTCCTCCTCATATTACTACTCACATTCCTACTCCTATTCCTTCCCCTCTTCCTCTTCCTATTCCTACACATATGTATCCTTCTACTTGTATTCCTCTTCCTATTCCTACTCAAATTCATAATCCTACTTCTACGCCTACTCCTCTGCCTACCTCTACTTCTAGTCCTGCCTCTACTACTACTCCTCTCCACATCCCTATTCCTATTCCTACCTCTACTTCTAGTCCTGCCTATACTACTACTCCTCTCCACATCCCTATTCCTATTCCTACCTCTATTTCTAGTCCTGCCTATACTACTACTCCTCTCCACATCCCTATTCCTATTCCTACAAGTACTTCTAGTCCTGCCTATACTACTCCTCTCCACATCCCTATTCATCGTCATACTCCTATTCCTACCCCTCTCCCTATTCCTATTTATACTCGTATTCATACTACCACTTCTACCCCTATTCCTACTCCTAGTCCTACCTATACTCCTACTCCTCTCCACGCCCCTACCCCTACCCCATGTCCTACCCATACTCCTACTCCAGGTTCTGCAGTTACTTCCCTTCATGCTAGCGAGACCGACGCCTGCTAATTAGTATGCAAGAGAACCGCCCCGACTGCGCATGACCGGGCACTACACGTACACTTATGCGCATACACGTGCTGACCACGCATGCGCAGCTGGGAGGAGAATGCGCGCGCATTCAGGCGCCCAGCTGAAAGCACCGGGACTAAGTGAGAAGATCTGGCGATTTGATGGGGTTCGAGGTCCTATGACTGTTATTGGCTGGTGTAGTATTCTGCACTGACCTCTCGGAAAAGGAGTCGTATAACAGGTAGGCGTGGGTAGAGTGATGAAGTCAGGAAGCCTAGGTGGTCTAATGATTAACACACTGGCCAGGAATGACAGAGATGTGGGTTCGATTCAAGCTCTAGGCGCAATATTTCCCATTTTTATCACCCCATGACAGTTGGGATATTGGGGCACTGTGTCAGGGCCATGTTTTCCCACTCGCAGTGGGGCAGCACTATAAAGCTACCACAATTATAAGTCGGTAGCCGTCCTGATATGATCAAGCATGTTCAAGGATGAAAGTAGTCTTGGAGGAAAAAAGCGGAAATCAGAGAATGGTAATTTCTAATGATGGTTAGATGGTTGGTTGTTGGAGTTTTACGCCCTGGCAACATCTAAGATCATATTGACCCCACTGGAAGACTAGGCACCATGACCTGGTATCCTAATTATCCCGATAATGAGCTAACCAGTCCTTTCCCTATCCTAATAATGCCGAGCGCCAGGCTAGGATGCGACAATTATTAATTTTCTAAGTCATTGGTTTGACCTGGAATCAAACTCCCGACCTTCCGCACGGGAAGCCTGTGCTCAGCCGATTCGGCCACCGAGTCCGGTAGTACATACATACATGTTATATATATAATATATAATATATATAATATATAATATGTGTGTGATGCATAGCACATTATGTGAGTATAAAGGCATGGAAGGGAATTATTGTTATTATATATATGTTATTATTCTGTACTAGGCTTCCTTAACTCCACCCATGTGACCACTGGGCTTCCTCATCACTAACGGACACGCCACATTGTCAGTTGCACCGAGGATTTATATAATTACATGTATATATATGAACATATATATATATATATGTATATACATATGCCCCCTGGCGGATTGAACTAGAACCTGCCGATCTCGATGGTGGCGCTGACTAGGGCATCTCAACTCTCCCGCCCGAACCAGCCCGTTAACCTGGCGGACCGCACCTATCTCTACCGGAGCCCACAACGGCTCCCAACCTGATGCACCCTACACCCGTATATACAAGTATATACGCAGTGTATACAGTAAAGCCTCTCTAAATCGACCAACCTTGGGACCGACATTAAATGGTCCATCTAGGGAGGTGGTAAGTTTAGGGAGTTTTCTTATTGTTACAATGTTATTGTATGGGCAATCAATTTGGACCCAAATAAAGCGATCGATATAGCGGAGTGGTCCACCCTCCCCACAAACCTCTCTAACCGACCACCTCCACAGATGGACCACTCCCCTATCTCAATCACTTTATTTGGGTCTGAACAATACGATTGTATGGATATTTTAACTCCCTAAACCGACCACCTTCCTAAATGGACCACTTAAAGTCGGTCCCTTGGTCGGTCGATTTAGAGAGGTTTTACTGTATATATGTATATATATGTACATAAATGATGTATAACGCATTGTATGAGTATAAATGCTAAGGGAACATATATACTTTGCTACTTCCTCCATCGGCGATTTAGTGGAGTGCCTCCACCCCTCCCAGCTGTCGGGGAGTTGTATACGGGTGGCCCCCACTCACACCGCACATACTGGAGGAAGTATATATATATGCAGGTATGCAGGTATGCAATACCTCAGGGAGTTTGATGCCCCTGCCTTGCAGAGTTGTAAACCACTGCCTTGTGGTGCAGGTTCTTGACAGAATAGAAGGCTAAGGGTGCAAACCCTAAACAGAAAACCATGTCACTGTGGCAGCATTAAGGGCGGTTGATGTATGGAACTCCCAACATCTCCCGACCAGCCACTGCAGGGACAAATAGTTTTGCGCCTGTCTTGACATGTTCTTGCCGGTGTGAAACCTCTATTTGCTCCCCGAGAGAGTGCCGCTGGTAACTTGCAAAACCCAGCAGAACATACATGTATATATGCACATACATACAGGCAGTGGCACAGTTCCACCTCATAACACGCCATGATGGATTGTGTGTCTGAAAATGGCATTCGCAGGTTCTCGGGCCGGTACCAACAATGTCGTCTGATGATTCAGCGTCCGTAGCATTCAATGCAAACCACACGCACACACACACACACGCACACACACGCACACACTCACACATACACCCGCCCACACACACCCGCCCACACACACCCTCCCACACACCCGCCCACACACACACACACGCGCGCACACACGCACACATGGGACATTGGAGAGTTGCACGCTGAGTACACAAGAAACGCACATATGGTAACAAAGTGACAAAAGGAAAGACTTTCTCCTTTTTTTTTTTTTAAACCACGCTCACCCAATGCGCGACGGTCTGTTATGCGTGTGTGCGCGTGTGCGTGTCGCCGCGCATGCGCACATGCTCCAGACATGCGCGCGCAGACCGGGCGAACTGCCTGCATCGTTAAAGCTGCATAGTGCGATAAAAGCATCAAATTTCGAATCTAAAACAATTATGAAAGTTTGATTCGACATATCTAACTTGATAAGTTATACACTGGATACACTTATTATGATATAATTGTACATCGGCCCCTTAAAAACCGAGTTGAACATTCTGTAGATATATTGCGGAATGAACCAAATGATTTAATATTGGCACAAATAGTCACCTAGTGTTATTCTCAAATAACTTTAATGCATCCCTTGACCCAGCAAATGTATATTCTGACACCGACATTGACCTTCTAAGTGGCTTGTAAGCAAAGATATTGGCACTTATAGATTTTACGTTGTGGCCATCTTGGAAATCTTGATGAAGCGGCTCCCATCAAAGATTGAAAGTGACGGTGGTGGAGAGCATGCGGGGGGAAATTGGTGCTTTTGTTGCTGGCTAGAAAGGAATGCTGAGTCAATTTTATCGAATCTGTTACTGCTGAAGTCAATGGTGTCAGAATTTTGGCGTGCTTGCCAAAATTAATTTTGCATGTTCGCATCTAAAATATTTGCTAAGTTAGCCATTTAAAATAAAAGTCACTTCAAACTAAAGTAACGTAGATTATACCCATCAACCTCATATATTTATCTCAGAAAATGACAGAAACTCAAAATCATCGGACTATGCAACTTTAAGAGTAGAAATACAACAAACTGCCGCTATGTGAGTAGCCACTGGGGTAACCTTGACAACAGACATCTATACTTGTCGCTTCCAAACCTTGTGCTCGACATTAATAGGATAGGAGAAGGACTGGTTAGCTCAGTGTCAGGAAAATGTGACTGAGTGGGATATTGGGTCATGGTGCCGACGGCCTGATTTCCCAGTTGGGCAGCACAATAAAGTCACCATGAGTGCGCACTGTCACAAGTCGGTACCCGTCCTAATATTACCTTAGATGTTGCCAGGACGTAAAACCCCAACAACCAACCTTTATATCGCACATTGCCTGTACACATGATAAGGGCCTTAGACAGCAGCATGTGGCCTTTTATTGGTTTAATCCTGAACACTTCCTGTTCTCTGACCAGTGTGAAGCCCTCAACAGCACGTATAAGGTGCAGCCCACAACAACGCCATGCCTGCAGATGGCATGCACTGCCCATCCCGGCCTTAAATTGGCATTGTGGAGCCGGACCGGGAGATTACAGGAACCGGAAGTGGATTCGAGCAGCTGCAGTTGAAAGGGCCCAGCGCCTTTGTTAATTGATTTATGGCCGGTCTGTTGTTAACAGTTCCTGTGTGTCCCGTTAAATCTAACCCACCCACACCCACACACGCACACACATCCACACACGCCCCACACACGCACACCCCACACATCCATACCCCACACATCCACACCACACAGACACCCACACATGCACACCTCACACACGCACAACCCCCACACGCACACCCCACCCCACACACATCCACACCCCACACACCCAAACCCCACACATCCACACACCCACACCACACACATCCACACGCCACACACCCACCCCTATACATCCACACCCACACACATCCACACCCCACACACCCAAACCCCACACCACACATCACACATACATCCACACCCACACCCATCCACACCCCCACACACCGGGGCCCCCCACACCCACACCCATACCCATAGCCCATACCCACAGATCTACACACAGTCGATTATAACTCCCCCACTCCCCCTCACACACCCCAACAACAATCCGCCCCCACACACACACACATCATCCAAGAATACCTCCCACACCCTCCAAGGAACCCCCCCCCCCCCCCCAAAACCCCACCAAATTAAACTCACCCCCATCCCTCATTGAAAACTTCCTTCATACACCACCAACAGTAACCCCCCCCCCCCACACACACACACACTCTCCAAGAGTAACAAACCACAGGACGCGGTGGCCGAATCGGTAGAGTGCATGCCTCAATTGCGGAAGGTATGTAGTTCAATTCCCGGTGGAGTCAAACCAATAACTTATCAAATTGATACAAGTCGCTTCCTAGTCAGGGTCTCGGCATTATTAGGATAAGGAAAGGACTGATTGCCTCAATGTCAGGATAATGTGACTGAGTGGGATATCGGGTCATGGTGTTAGCACAGCCTGGTCTCCCAGTGGGGCAGCACTATAAACCTACCATGAATGTGCAGTCACAAGTCGGTACTTGTCCTGATATGACCTTAGATGTTTCCAGGACGCAAAACCCCAATGACCAACTGATAATGTTCTTCCCAGATAATGTTCTTCCCAGATAATGTTCTTCCCAGATATGGTTCTTCCCAGATATGGTTCTTCCCAGATATGGTTCTTCCCAGATATGGTTCTTCCCAGATATGGTTCTTCCCAGATATGGTTCTTCCCAGATCCTGTCTGGTTCTGCGACATTCCTACCCAACACCCGCACTCGGACGGAATCGAGCACACACGCATTGTCCGTCCTGTTAGCCGCTCGAGCTTCCCTTTTCACCCTCCCCCCGCCTCCCCCCCCCCCCACCCTCCCACTGTGAATAAACCCTTTACCCCTCCTCTCCCACTCCCCCCCCCCCACACACCTACCCCACCCTCCTGCACCAATGCCTTCTACTTCACCCCACCCGCACCCCCCACCCAGAGAACTCTTCATTGACCATCAAAGCTGTGGTTGCGGTGTGTGGAGAGGGGGGCGGGGGGTGGGAGGGGGAGGTGTGGGGGGAGGGGCAGGTCAGGGGGCAATGCGCGCCCCATCACACTTCTCTTCTGTTAGCATTCCCAACCCTCCACTACTAACAACTAGGTACTTAAAGTTGCATAGTCCGATGGTTTTGAATTTCCTACATTTTTCTGAGGTAAGAATATTAAATTGATCATTATAATCTACCTTAATTTAGTTTGAAGTAACTTTTAATTGAAATGGCTACCTTTTTAGATATTTGAAATTCAAACATGTGAAAATAATTTTGGCAAGCACGCCAAAACTCTGAAACTATAGGCTTCTGCAGTAACAGGTTCTATTAAATCGACTCAGTATTCACTTCTGTGTGGAAACAAATACTTAATAAGTGCATCAATATCTAAGTTAGACATGTAAAATCAAATCTAGATAATTGTTTTGATTTTTAAAATTTGATGCTTAGTCGTACTATGCAGCTTTAACATATCAGCAGGAGAATCATTAATAGCGCCGTGAGTAGTCACAGTTGTAGCAGTTGTCTCATAGTATATCTTTCATATGGAATCTATCCGGCATGGAATATATTGAATATATCCAGCATGGAATATATTGAATATATCCAGCACAGAATATATCCGGCAAAGAATATATTAAAAATACCCAGCATGGAATATATCTGGCATAGAATATATTAAATATACCTGGCATGGAAAATATCTGGCATAGAATATATTAAATATACCCGGCATGGAATATATCTGGCATAGAATATATTAAATATACCTGGCATGGAATATATCTGGCATAGAATATATTAAATATACCTGGCATGGAATATATCCGGCTTGGAATATATTAAATATATCCGGCTTGGAATATATTAAATATATCCGGCATGGAATATATTGAATATATCTGGCATGGAATATATTCGGAATTTAATATATTGAATATATCTGGCACAGAATATATTGAATATATCCGGCATGGAATATATTGAATATATCTGGCATGGAATATATCCGGCATGGAATATATTAAAAATATCCGGCACAGAATATATCCGGCATAGAATATATTAAATATGCCTAGCATGGAATATATCCGGCATAGCATATATTAAATATATCTGGCATGTAATGTATTAAATATACCTGGCATGGAATATATCCAACATGGAATATATCAAATATACCCAGCATGGAATATATCAGGCATGTAATATATTAAATATACCCAGCATGGAATATATCCAGCACAGAATATATTGAATATATCCGGCATGGAATATATTGAATCTATCCGACATGGAATATATTGAATATATCCGGAATGGAATATATTAAATATACCCAACATGGAATATATCCGGCATGGAATATATTAAATATACCCAGCATGGAATATATCTGGCATAGAATATCTTAAATATACCGGGCATGGAATATATCCGGCACAGAATATATTGAATATATCTGGCATGGAATATATTGAATATCCCTGGGATGGAATATATTAAATATACCCAGCATGGAATATATTGAATATATCTGGCATGGAATGTATTGAATATATCCGGCATGGAATGTATTGAATATATCCGGCAATGATGGACGAAGCTACACCAGCAAAACTGTTGTGCTACATACAACCTACATATATTCCTATATTACTAATTCTAATTTAATTTTCTTATTTAAAATGAATGAAAATAAGAGCCATGCTATTTATCCCAGCTCATGCATCCCCCCCCCCCTACCCCCCAATTAAAAAATAAATAAATAGCCATACATTCAGCCCCATGTCTGTATTCACATAGGCTGGTGTTTGTGGTGGGTGGAGTGTGGGGGTGTGGGGGTGTGGGGGTGATGGGGAGTTAGTTGGGGGGGGGTTACTGAGATTTATATAGGCATCAAAGAGCCACCACAGCCTGAGCCCCTCCATCTCTATTCCACTCATTTCCTCAGGTAAATCTTTTTTTTATAATTGTTACTGCTTTTTTCACACTTCACTTGCTCTTTATCAGCCCTCTCTCAAGGTCCGGTCACATACACGTTAGTGGATGTAGTTGAACGTAATGGAGGCTAACATAGTTGAACGTAGTTGAACGTAGTTGAACGTAGTTGAACGTAGTTGAACGTAGTTGAACGTAGTTGAACGTAGTTGAACGTAGTTGAACGTAGTTGAACGTAGTTGAACGTAGTTGAACGTAGTTGAACATAGTTGAGGCTAACATAGTTGAACGTAGTGGAGGCTAACATAGTTGAACGTAGTTGAACGTAGTTGAACGTAGTTGAACGTAGTTGAACGTAGTTGAACGTAGTTGAATGTACCGGAGAAGTACAGATGCCGGTATGTTAAACTACGTTCAAATACGTTAGCCTCCACTACGCTCAACTACGTCCACTAACGTGTATGTGACCAGGCCTAAACTCTCAACCTTTCTCCCCTTTCCTCTTATAACTCTCTTATCCCCTTCCCTGCCCCTCTCTCATCCCCCTCTCCCTCATTCCCCTCCTCCCTCATCCTTCCCCTCTCTCTGCTCTCTATCTCCCTCCCTCCTCCCCATCTCTGCATCCTTCACCCTCACAATCTCTCACTCCGTCTCTCCCTCTCTTTCTCCCACCGGACGCGGTGGCCGAATCGGTAGAGCGCAGGCTTCCCGTGCGGAAAGTCGGGAGTTCGAATCCCAGCCGAGTCAAACCAATGACTCACAAAATTGACACCTAGCCTGGCGCCTGGCATTAATAGGATAGGACAAGGACTGGTTAGCCCAGTATCAGGATAATATGACTGAGTGGGATGTCGGGTAATACTAATACTGTAATAGTGCCAGTGGCCTGATCTCGCAATGGGGCAGCACTATAAAGTTATCATGAGTGAAGACTGCCACAAGTCGGTACCCATCCTGATATGACCTTAGATGTTGCTAGGACGTAAAACGAAAAACAAACAGATAAAAATCTATTTCGCCCCACAACCACTTACACTTTCCCTCTATCTCCAACTGCCTCCACACCTGCTGTCGCTCTACACCTGCTCTCGTTCTATCTCCACCTGATCTCGCTCTATCTCCACCTGCGTCTCCCTCTATCTGCACCTGCCTCTCCCTCTATCTCCACCTGCCTCTCGCTCTATCTCCACCTGCCTCTCCCTCTATCTCCACATGCTCTCCCTCTATCTCCACCTGCCTATCCTCTTTCTCCACCTGCTCTCCCTCTATCTCCACCTGCCTCTCCCTCTATCTCCACCTGCCTCTCGCTCTATCTCCACCTGCCTCTCCTATATCTCCACCTGCCTCTCCCTCTACCTCCACATGCCTCTCCCTCTACCTCCACATCCCTCTCGCTCTATCTCCACCTGCCTCTCCCTCTATCTCCACCTGCTCTCGCTCTATCACCACCTGCCTCTCCCTCTATCTCCACCTGCCTCTCTCCTCTACCCCCTTCTTTACACAGTCCCCCTCCTCTCCCTCTATCTCCTCCCGCTCTCCTCTCCCAGGCTTCTCCTTCCCCCCTCCCCTTCTCCCCATCCCCCTGCTGCCATTGCCTCCCCTTCAACCACCTCCTTGCTTTCTTCCTTTCTCCTTTCTCCTTTTTTATAATTTTTTTTTGGTCCATTAGTTGTTTAAGCAGGGGAAATTTCAGTCATAGACGACTGGTCTTCCTCATTCCACTACTGGTCGATAGAAAGTCCGATCCTACACTTTTACCGACCCAAGGGATTTTTAACCTCCCACACCAGATAGACACGGTATGAGACCTAGAAAAAAGTCAAACACTCTAACCACTCCGCCACAGAGAACGCCACTCTCTCTATCCATTCTCGATCAATTCTCCTCCCTCTACATCTATCTATCCTCTCCCTCTATATACATTCACCCCCCCCACTCCCTCTCTACCCCCCCCATCAATCTCCACCTCTCCTCGCGCCTTCTCTCCCGCCTTCTCTTCCTCTATATTCTCCCCCATCTTTCCTCTCCCAACTTTCTTCCTTTCCTACCAAAATCTCACTGCTGCCTCTGCATCCCCCTCAACCCCCTCTCAGCTTTCTTCTCCTCTCCTTTCTCATTTTCCTCTCTCTCTCTATTCATTCTCTCTCAACTCTCCTCCGTCTATATCTATCCTCTCCATCTATATATGTTCTCTTCTCTCACTCCCTCTCTCTCCCCCTCCATTTCCATCCCGCCTTCTCTTCCCCCCCCCCCCCACTCCCCTCTTTGTGCATGTCTCCCTCTCCCCCATGCCCTCCCTCTCTCAATATATATATATATATATATATATATATATATATTCTCTTCCTTCCCACTGTCACTCTCCCTCTCCCTCCATCTCCCCCCCCCCCCCCCCACCTTTCCCATCTCTGTGCCTGTCTCCCTCTCCCTCTTCTCTCCCCCCACTCCCAACCAGACGGGGTGGCCGAATGAGTAGAGCGCCCATCTCCTGTTTTGGGAGATCGGGAGATCCGAACCCATCGGGTCGTGGGTTCGAATCCTGTTGGAGTCAAACCAATGACTTAAAAATGTATACTTGTCGCTTCCTAGCCTGGCATTATTACTATTAGGATAGGGCAATGACTGGTTGACTCAGTGTCAGGATAATGCGACTGAGTGGGATATCAGGTCATGGTGCTGGTGGCCTGGTTTCCCAGTGGGGCAAGACTATAAAGTTGACTTGCGTGCACACTGTCACAAGTCGGTACCCGTCCTGATATGACCTTAGATGTTGCTAGGACGTAAAACAACAACAAACAAACTTCCCCCAACTCCCTCTCCAGTCTCAACCTCTCCCCGCGTATTCTCCCCTCTCTCCCCCTCTCCCCTCTCTCCCCGCTCTCTCCCTTTCCCCTCTCCCCCCTCTCCAGCCTCTCCCCTCTCTCCCTGCTCTCCCCTTCTCCCTGCTCTCCCCTTTCCCCTCTCCCCCCCCCTCCAGACTCTCCCCTCTCTCCCTGCTCTCCCCCTCTCCCCGCTCTCTCCCTCTCTTCCCGTTCCCCTCTCCCCCTTCCCTCAAGCCTCTCCGCTCCTCTCCTGCTCTCCCCTCTCCCGCGCTCTCTCCCTTTCCCCTCTCCCCCGCCTCTCCTGCTCTCCCCCCTCTCCCCCCTCTCTCCCCTCTCTCCCTCTCAGACTGAGGCCCGGGCCCGTGTGCTTGCCTGATGAATGGGGCTTTAAAACCGCGATGCTTCCACAGCCATCCGCACCGCCATCACCACCTGGGGACTACTTCACAAAGATTCACCGACTTTCACAGCCTCCATTTTACAAACGCTTCACCGACCCTTTCAGCCGAAACCAAGCAGAGTGAACACTTCCCCCACAGCCCACAAGATCCCCCTCATTATGTCCTCGCCCATAACACACGCATTTTTTAAATGTTGTAGTCGTCTGCACTGAGTTCTCAGACAAGACGCCACATTAACAGGAAGGAGTGGATATGGTGATTGCATCAGGGAGGCTAGATAGTCTAATGGTTAAAGAAAACTAGCTATGGAATGGTAAGAAGTGTGGGTTCGAATCCTTCTTTGGTGCAATATTTACCATTTGCATCATCCCCCCATGATGCTGGTGACGAGCATTATGTACAGGTTACGTACTGGATGGTTGATAAACCTACTCTGCGCGTGTACAACAGTAAGTATATTGACCTACGTAATTGCAAGCACTAAATGACTAAAGGCCCTGTCACACCTCACCGGATTGGGGGAAATGGACAGAAAACGAACAATGTCCGGTTTGTGTCCATACAAGTTTTGAACATGCACAAAACTAGGAATGGATGCCGTCGGATTGATGTCTACGGTTCTTGTCCGGTTTGAGTTTGTTTCGTCCATTGGCTATCCGTTCATGTCCGTTTCATGTCCGTTTCATGTCCGTTTGTCCAGCGGCCATTGACTTGATAGCGCAACATTTTGACACATTTTAATACTGACTAGACAATTCTGTCCGTTGCTCAATCTGGCGACGTGTGACAGCCGCTTTATGGATGTAAATCATTTAAAAGACTTACGATCCCAGAGAGACAAGTGTAGTAGTCTGCAATGATCTCTTAGGAACAGAGTCACATACACACAGACGGGTATGGATAGAGTGATTGCACCAGGAAGCCTATAATGGGTAACGGTTAGGACGCAAACCCCAGAATGGCAAGAAGTGTTGGTTTGAATCCTGGTCCAAATGCAATATTTCACATTTGCGTCACCCCCAAAACAATATCTATAATACAACAGAAATTGTTTGCTAATAGTCTGTGATCAGGTTTTAATACTCTGTTGATTTCTGCACAGTTCTGGGCAGAAAACCCTGAGTGAAGCAGTCTCTCTATCAACTCCCCTCTCTGCTTACCCGCAGAGGAGGCGCGTAGTGCAACGCCATCTGTCATGCCCCACTTACACCAAAGTAGGCTTGTTTGTTTGTTTGCGGTTGTTTTACATCCTAGCACCATCTAAGGTCATATCAGGACGGGTAATGACTTGTGACAGTGTGTACTCATGGTGACTTTATAGTGCCGCCCCACAGGGAGACCAGGCCTCCGGTGCCATGACCTGATATCCCACTCAGTGACATTATCCTGACACTGAGCTAACCAGTCCTTGGCCTATCGTATTAATGCCGAATGCCAGGCTAGGTAGCGACAAGTATAAATTTTGTAAGTCATTGGTTTGACTTGATTGGGAATCGACCTCCTGACCGTCCACACGGAAAGTCTGCACTCTACCGAGTCGGCCACTACGTCCAGCTTCAAAGTAGGTAAACTTGATTCTGAATTTACTGGCAAATTGCTATGGGGAAGGAGTTGTGATAGGATTGCGGATTGAGGATTGAAGGTTGAGGGTTAAAGCTAAGATTCCTTATATGCGGCATGCGAATGCTAATAAAAATCGAAAAGCATGTAAATGAATAGTGGTGCTTCCATATGTCCGAATGCAAATGCGAACGCGAATGCATATGTGAATGCGAATGCCGCAAATGAATCGACCCATGGACCGATCGGTGTGGCATGCGAATGCGAATACTGTTCCTTCACAAATTTGGAGGAAAAACATATATCTACGCCGCATATACAACATTTGCATGCCGCATGCTGCATGCCGTATACCGCGCATAAGGAATCTTAGCTTAAGGGTTGATGGTTATGGTTGAGGGTTGAGGGTTGAGGATTAAGGGTTGGTTGAGGGTTGAGGGTTAAGGGTTGAGGGTTGAGGGCAGAGGGTTGAGGGACAAGGGTTGAAGTTTGGTTGAGGGTTGAGGGCAGAGGGTTGAGGGTTGAAGGTTAAGGGTTGATGGTTGATGGTTGAGGGTTGATGGTTGATGGTTGATGGTTAAGGGTTGATGGTTGATGGTTGATGGTTGAGGGCTAAGCGTTGAACGATTGACTCTAGTCCTCTCAATCTCACGTATACAGCAGTACTTGTCTTCAGCAATTCTTGTGGTAGGCAAACTTGTGATGATGCGCAAACAATTTCCCAGTGTACAAACTGTTGTCTAATTTGACTGCGGTTCCAATGAGGTGACACCTGCCGTGTCTGGACAGCACTGATCTGGTCACAGTGGCGTCCGCTGAATACATGTACTACACTAAAAACCCACCCAAACAGCAACAGAACGGGGATACTAGAGCGCCTTGCACTGGATGCGGTGGCCGAATCGGTAGAGCGCAGGCCTCCCGTGCGTGAGATCGGTAGTTTTATTCCTGGTCGAGTCAAACCAATGACAAAATTGATACTTGTCGCTTCCTAGCTTGGCGCTCGCCATTAATAGGATAGAGAAAAAATTGGTTTGCTAAGTGTCAGGATAATGTGACTGAATGGGATATCGTGTCATGGTGCTGGTGGCCTGATTTCCCAGGTGGGCAGCACTATAAAGTTACCATGAGTGGCCACTGTCACTAGTCGGTACGCATCCTGATATGACCTTAGATGTTGCCAAGACGTTAAACAAACAAACAATAGCGACTTGCAACGGGGCGCCATTTCGTAGTGGGGGAGAGAGGGCGCTGCTGTACGCTCCTCCTCTGCGCCCCGATTAGGCCGCCAACAGCGCACCTGTAACGGGGTCTGGGCTTGCTCATTCCGCGAGATGGCGCCACCAAGGACGGCGGGTGGGGGTGGGGGTGGGCACTGCCAGACAACACCAAGCCACACCGGTCTTAAATGTCAAAGAAATGTTGGCTGGTTGGTCGTTATTGCTTTACTTCCTAGCAACATCTAAGGTCATGTCAGTACGGGTACCGACTTGTGACAGCGCAGACTCATGGCGCCGTCCTGATATGACCTTAGATGTTGACAGGATGTAAAACGCCAACAACCAACCAACCACTCGTGGCGACTTTATAGCACAACCCCATTGAGAGACCAGGCCGCTGGCACCATGTCCTGATATCCCACACAGTCACATTATCCTGATACTGTGCTAACCAGTCCTTGTCATATCCTATTAATGCTGAGTGCCAGGCTAGGTAGCGACAAGGATCAATTTGATGTCATTGGTTTGACTTGACCTGGAATTGAACTCCCTACCTTCCGCACGGGAAGCCTGCCCTCAACCTATTCGGGCACCACGTCCGGATTGTTAATAAGACAGGGTACGGAAGGGTCGGTGCAGTGTTGAGGTAACATTAATGGGATGTCGCGTTATCGTGCTAATGGGATGTTATCCTAGAGAGGCAGCACTATAAAACCACCGGAATCACCCACTGCCACCCCCCCCCCCCCCAAGAAACGTGGTATCACTAAAGAGGCTTGGTTTATTCATGACCTGTCCCACCTATAAGAAAACAAAGGCTGGCATAGTCTGAGAGTTACAGTCATGGCTTGAAAGATAAAGAAATTGGGTGGGAAAACACCTAAATAACCACCAACGAATTCGCATAAATAATTTGAATTGAATTGAATTGAACTGTATGTTATTGAATTGAATTGCACATAATATAGCACCCCCTAAGATGTCATTTCCTGTGTCCACGCGGAAATGAATATATACGAGTTAATCATTTGACTAGGATTTAAGCATGAGATGTATCTAGTTCAACACAATCTGGGTGGAGTGGTCGAATCGGTAGAGCGCAGGCTAACCGTGTGGAAGGTCAGGTGTTTGTAATCCCAGTCGAATCAAACCGATGACTTATCAAATTGATACTTGTTATTACCTAGCCTGGCACTTGGCATTAATAGGATAGGGCAAGGACTGGTTAGCAGAGTATCAGGATAATGTGGCTGTGTGGGATATCAGGTCATGGCACTGGCGGCCTCATCTCCGAGTGGGACATCATGATAAGGTCACCAGTAGTCACAGTCATAAGTCGATACCCGTCCTGATATTGACCTTAGATATTGCTAGGACAAACCCCAACAAACAAACAAATTTGGACAAACACAAAGTTAGCACTTTACTAAATAACATCAAGCTAAAAGCATCGGCGATGTTTTAGCTATACGAGACAGGATTAACCAGAGACCCTCTCCCCAACACACTCTCCCACCACAGGGCTTAGTGCTGTGACATAAGTAAATAATGACGGCTTTGTGTGCTGGGAGAGTGGTGTGGATCCTCTTGTGGGTTTTTTGCAGATGCCCTCGCATCTCCCCCCAATCTCACCGGGCGCGTTGGCCTAATCGATAGAGCGCGGGCCTCCCGTGTGAAAGGTCGAGAGTTTGGTTCCCGGTCGAGTCAAAGCAATAACTTATCAAAATTGACACTTGCCGCTTCCTAGCCTGGTGCTCGGCATTAATAGGATAGGGTAAAGACTGGTTGGCTCGGTATCATGATAATGTGACTGAGTGGGATATCGGGTCATGGTGCCAGTGGCCTGATTTCCCAATGGGCAGCACTATAAAGTCACCATGAGTGCGCACTGTCACAAGTTGGTACCCATCTTGATATGACCTTAGATGTTGCTAGGACGTAAAACAACAACAAACAAACAACCATCTGGCCCGAATCCCAGTCTCCCAGAATGCCTGTCTCTCTCTACCCCCCACCCCCCCACAATTCCAATTCCTCCCCCCCCCCCAATTTCCACCCCCTCCTGGAATGCATTAGGAGCTGAATCCTGCCAGAGCAGCTCACGCACTTATCTCGTTACATAAGGCGCCACCTGAAGCCGTAGGCTGAGTGTGGTACATCTCTAGGGGGCGAGGTGGAGGGGGAGGGGAGGGGGAGGGGAGGGGGCGGGGGCTGCTTGCATGGTGCGGCTGAGGCTGGGTTCATAACGCAATATAAAGCCGAGCTTTTTTTTATTAATTAAGAGCTTCTTTATCGCCTTTAGATCAATATGTGCAGGTTTGTGTTGTTGTGGGTGTGTGGGTGTGGGGGGTCTGGGTGGAGATGGAGAGTAGAGTG
>CM059195.1:76470533-76534795 GCA_030323885.1 Branchipolynoe longqiensis
CTGGATTAGAAATAGACAAGAAACAAGCTACGTTTGATTTAGCACAATTGCTTAAATCGAACACGTTAGGTGACCCTTTATCTACGGTTCACTTAGACTGTTTTCCGAGTGATCGGAAATTATGTGTTGTGTCAGCCATACGGGCTTATATATCTAAGACAAAGGATTTACGTGCATCACAACAACTATTAGTGAGCTTTATAAAGCCACATAAGGCAATTTCACGAGACACCCTTGCCAGATGGACAATTACGGTGTTGAAATTGGCTGGAGTGGATACGAGCAAATACTCATCCCACTCAACTAGAGGAGCCATGGTCTCCAAGGCACGGTTGCTAGGTATTTCTGTGAAAAGAATACTAGCGCATGCAGGCTGGAAGACGGCTAAGTCGTTTGCAAAACATTACAACAAACGACTAGAAAAGCCTACCGGCATTGCAAAGCGCCTGCTCGCCAACTAACAAGAATAGGTGAGAACAAAAACGTTGAATATTATATAAGAATGGATGATATTAAGGATAAAAATGAATTATGTAAAGGTCTCCCTAGCCTGAGGCTAGCCTGAGGCTGTATACCGAGGTAAAATAGTATAGTTATACGAATCTTACCTGGGTATAGATGATGGATAACTGTTGTTTTCCCGAGGTATAAGCCTCGGGTAGACGTGGGCTAGGGCCCACCCACCACCGCCCTGCAACGTCTATCCGTTGGTGTACCATTACGGGAAAATCATAGTATCCATTGTGAAAGATCATTTTTACTAACTGAATAAGTAGGTTAAAATTGCTGGTACCTCACGTGCACCCCACCACACCCCTTCCTTCTCCCTAGCCCACGTCTACCCGGGAAAACTATACTCGGAAAAAAGAAAACAACAGTTATCCATCATCTATACCCAGGTAAGATTCGTATAACTATACTATTTATGTTTATATGCATATTTATGTGTATTTATATACACATTCACATTTATCGCTTCAAGTTCAAAACCGATATTAATTTAGGTCAGTTCTTATATTTGTGTATATATATTGATACATGTATCCATGTGTATATATATAATGTATATATATATATATATATTTATTTACATAGAGATATACACACACTATGCATTCAATATCTCGGCTATTGTAAGCATCTATGATCTCTAATCACCCCTAAAATATATTCTTGTTTTTCAGAGATTAATTGTGTAAACATACACACACATTTATATATATACATATATATGTATGTGTGTGTGTATTATATATGCAATTGTAAAGAAAATATAATTGTCAGAAACAGTGATGTTTTTGGGTTGTTTTTTTAAATAAGAAAAGAGTTCATCAGCTGCATCAAATTTCGCTTCCTGAGTAACTTTTAAATTACTGTACTTAACAGTATATGTGTCGCTCAAGTTCAGCACAAACCTCGAAACTGATGCTTTCTTTCGCTAGAGCCCCATCTACATGTACTCAAGAAATCAGTAACCATTTCCCCTTCCATCACTGTTTTTAAATGATTTTATTTCTAAAAGAAATTAATGAAAACAGAAATTAAAGAAAAGAAAATTTAGATTAAAAAGATTAATGGCTATGTTCTACTAGTCACCATAAAGCTTTTCTTCCTGTCAGTTAGATGCCCGAGCTGTGCTTACAAATGTTCCTTGGCATTGCTGGGTGTATGGTACCATGTTGGCGGTGGTTGTGTAACCATCTACCCTCAGCCTTTTGATAATGATTGATAAATGACCAAATTGTGGAACTACGACAGTATAAAGAGCCATGGCTGCTTTGTTTTCTGGATGAGTGTGCTTTGCTTTGTCGCTACTGAACTGTAGTAGAACAGTAAAATAAGTGGCTCAGTAACTATATAATTGTCAGATTGTGTCACATAAGATGCGTTTCCATTCATAAATCTGACTGTGGTTGTTAAGTGTATGTATGGTCTCTCTCAGGGTAACTGAACTCTAGTTAAGGTTAGAACCATTTCTCAGGAATCTGTTGCTGAGCTCCTTGTGGAGTTTAGCGCCGTGCTTAAGGCCCTGTCACATTACGGCGTATGGCGGGAGCGTATTGAAAACCTACGTAGGTCCTGCGCGTGCTGGCCTATGATGACATTTGGTGACCTTTCGGGTGGTTTTGAGCGTATGTGGAACCTACGAGGAGCGTATGGGAGCGTGCTGTGACATTTTTTGACAGTATGGGCCATACGCCCTCATAGGTCGAGTTTTTTTTTGAGCATGCACAAAAAAATTTGGACGGACGGATTTATGAAAGCGTATGGCGGCGTATGCCTCATACGCTTCACATAAGCCGGCATCTGGCGGCGTATGAGTAGCGTATACGGCGTATGCCGACGTATATGACGTAACGCGCCTACGCCGCCATACGCTCCCGCAAAAAACCTTAATGTGACAGCCCCTTTAGTTAGCAATTGCAGCCATTTGGGAGTTTTCTTTCATTTTTGTTTGGTTTAGCATGCCAATATGAGGAATCCGTTGTAAGCTCTCCTTGTAGAGAGTTTAATTCTTACTTCACCTTCCGAATACTGTAAGTCAATACCCAGGGGAGAGAATATAAATAGACTGCGCCAGCCAGATAGATCAGTTTTTTCATAAGCCAGCATCTAGGTAAGCAGCGTGGAACAATGGCACAGGTAAGTGTTGATGATTGCAAACTGGTAGAAAATATACTAGGTTAATATTATGAAGGTCTCTTTATGTACGCAACTCATTCATATGGATATCTGGTCATGAAACCGGCAAGGGGCTGTCCTAAGTTGACAACATTTTCACGGTTGTACAAAGCGTACAATAGAGGGAAGGGAGGGGGGCTGCCAGTAAAGTATCTTTAATAAAATGTTGGGATTTTTTGGCGATTTTGTTTGTTTGTAAATTAGTTGATTAAGCAGGGACATTTTCATTCGCAGACAATTGGTCTTCCTCATTCCACTGCTTCTCACCCTATCCTAGTAGTAGTAATGACAAACACCAACTAGGTAGCGCGAAGTATCAATTTTTAAGTTATTGATTTAACTCGACCATGACCTACCAAAACAAGAGGCGGGCACTCAACTCATTGGGCTACACTACTGAGTGTAGTAAAATGTTGATGTGTACTACTTTGAGAGGGAGGGGTGAAGGGTATGGAAAAGTAGTTCTCTTTGTACTACCTTGAGAATGTTGACAACTTTGCACGGCTCCTAATTATGATCTTGTAAGTTGTATACAGTATAACCCCATTAAACCAAACTTGAAGGGACCCTAGAAATTTGTTTGGATTAACCGAGCTTTGGTTTAACCGAGCTTAGGCTTCGACTTTGATTTTGTCTTTTTTCCACCCCCCGCCCCCCCCCCACACACAACACACTCTGGCCAACAATACACATTTTCCCCTTTCCGCTCAGCCCACCTTCGCCCCCCCCCCCCCCCCCCCCCTCCCGCACTCTCACTTACCCCCATCCGGCTCGCACCTCCCCCCCTGCACTCTCACTTACCCCGTCCAACTCGCCACCCTACTCCTCCCCCCCCCCCCTCCCCCCCCCCCCCCCCCCCCCCCCCCCCCCCCCCCCCCCCCCCCCCCCCCCCCCCCCCCCCCCCCCACCCCCCCCCCCCGGAACTCTCACTTACCCCATTCCGGCTCGGCCATCCTACCCCATCACCTTACCCCATTTCCGCGTCGCACCCCTACTCCCCCCCCCCCCTCCCCCCGCCACTCTCAACTTCCCCCCCCCCCCCCGGCACTCTCACTTACCCCATCCGGCTCGCCCCACCCTACTCCCCCCCCCCCTCCCTCCGCACTTCACTGACCCCATCCAGGCTCGGCCACCCTACTCCCGCCGCCCTCCTCCTCGCACTCTCACTTACCCCATCCAGTCGCCACCCTACTCCCCTCCCCCCCCCCCCCTCTCCTGCCCTCTCTCTTACCCCATCCAGCTCGCCACCTACTCCCCCCCCCCCCCCCCCCCCCCTCCCTCCTGCACCTCTCCACTTCCCCATCCAGCTCGCCCCATCCTACTCCCCCCCCTCTCCCCGAACTCTCACTTACCCCGTCCGGTCGCACCCTATCCCCCCCCCCTCCCGCACTCTCACACACTCACTTACCCCGTCCGGCTCGCCACCCTACTCCCACTCGCACTCTCATCTTTACTCCATACGGCTCGCCCCCACCCCACCCCCCTCCCACCCTACTCCTCCCCCCCCCCCTCACTCCCGCACTCTCACTTACCCCTTCCGGCTCGCCACCTACTCCCCCCCCCCCTCCCTTCATGCACACTCACTTCCCCCGTCCGGCTCGCCACCCTACTCCTCCCCCCCCCCAACCCTACACACACACTACTGCTAACACTTATCCAAACAAGTTTGAAAGTTTGGTTTAACCGTACCCGAAGTGGCCTGGGGTCCTGACAATTTTGTTTGGATTAACCAATAATTTGAATTAACCGACTTGGGTTTAACCAACTTTTTTATAAGATAAATGCTAGTATTTTGCCGGGTCACCGAAAAAAAGTTTGGATTAACCGATCGTTTGGTTTAGCCGAGCTTGGTTTAACATGGTTATACTGTATATACTTTACTGACTCCTGTACTCACATCCCCCTATGGGTTTAGCTGTATCTAATTGCATGGGTTTCTGTCAGGCCAGTACTTATTCTGTCGTTGGTTTTATTATGAACACTCAATAGTTCTTAGGTTTTTGGTAAACCTGCTAGTGTAAATTATGTAACTTCCACTTGCCTTTGGGGACAAGTACTATATTATAGAAATACTATTTATTTGACTAACTCTTTTTCCCACTTGCCCCGTTGGACAAGTGACTGAATTTTCTACTTGCCCTAGTGGCAAAGCTACTTGCCCAGACCCAAGTCACCCAATTGAAACTGAAATCTGCTACTGCAGATCAGAAAAATAATGACATGCCCATTTGGGCAAGTCACCGAGAACTTCACCTGCCCGACCGAGTAAACTAGGTGCCCCTGGCAATGGGGCAGTCCTTATTGTCCTATCCTGGTGTGTCATTATTGTGACATTTGTCTCGGGCTTTATTGGTGACATCCCGTGACCTTTTTTACTTTCAACAAAGCTGTTAGTGTCACTTAGATTAAATACATTTGCCTTTCGGAATATGACCTTGGATTCTGCTACGTTACGTTATATTATTATAAACCATTATAATACACATATCCTAGAAAGACTAGTATTACTAGGTACTCCAAAGTGATTTCTATTTTCAACAGCTCAGTATTACAAGTTATATATCTGTACAGATCTTTTAAATTGGATCTCAATGATATAAAAATCATTTAGATCGATTGAATAGCTGCAAAGTTATGAGTGTTTAAAGATTGATTTTTTTACCCCGATTTGTGCACATTTCCAAATTAACCAAATCTTGATTTTTAGGGTCCCACCTGGAAGCTATTTTGCATATGATCTGTCCAATATTAAATAATCTCAATCTCTATAGTACAAATAAGAAGCTCAATTTTTTACAGACCATCACTGTTAGTATTCTTTCTGAAATATCATGTCAAACTTTCTAAATTCCTTAATTTTCAGCAACCACCAATAGAAATTCAGTAAAATAAAGAAAAATAGCATAACTCCCGTTCTAATTGTCCTATCACAGCAATATTTATACCAAAATAACCAGAATTAAAAGCTCTACATGATGGCATAACTGTCTAACTGATCAGAGAAAGAAAGCCAACATTCACTTTTACGCATCGCAAGCTGACAATAAAATTAAGAAAAATAGCATAACTCCCGTTCTAATTGTCCTATCACTGCAATCTTTATACAAAATAACCAGAATTAAAAGCTCTACATGATGACATCATTTTCTAACTGATCAGAGAAAGAAAGACAATATTCACTTTTAGGCATCCCAAGCTGACAATAGCCACATTCTTGCAGCAGTCACTTCTCAGACCAACCTTGATGCGCATGATATAAATCTCAACCAAATATTGTTCTGGTTAGGTAGAGGAAGACTTAAGCTTTCTGATGATATAATTTTCAAAACAATCCTGATCGATTTTCAAGGAGGATTAATGTCTTAATGTTTTCACTCCTTCAGTTCAATCAAATTTCCCACTCAAAACCAGTCATGCTTGATATGCTAATGAAGCCTAGATTCTACTCTGTCTTTCATTGGTGGTTATTTTTAGCTCAGGTCACTGTACTCACCAAGGTATCAAGTTTAGGGAAGGGAGTAGGTCAGACTGGATGAAAACAAAATCGGCGAGCATGCTCAGAGCTGCCGATGGTACCTGCCAACAAGTGTCCATTGACTGTGATTTATTTCATAATGATAATTAAAAATCAGACACCCTAAAAGACAAAAGAACAACCTTTAATTTGATATAATTTTTATTTCAAACCATGCAGAATTAGTGGAGATTCAAGCCTTTTTAAAACACTTAAAATAGGTCAAATTTCGCGCTGCGGACACCGTATACGCCCACTTTGGAGTACCCAGTATTACTGTTATTTACTGTTATTGTAGCTTACAGTTAGGTGTCAGTCACTTTTTAACATGACTTGTGTCATTGGTAACTGTCCTTGACAGTTCTTGATTTTCGATGAAACTGTCACTATCAGTTACGTTTGTAGTAACTATGTTGCTTCTGGAAATAGTTACTATTTTCTAGACCGGCTGTATATAATTTACTATTATTTAATATTGCAATTAGTTGTCAGTCACCTTTCTGACATGACCTACCGGACACGGTGGCCCAATCAATAGAGCGCAGGCTTCCTGTGCAGAAGGTCAGGAGTTTGAATCCTCGCTGAGTCTAACCAATGACTTACAAAATGTATACTTGTTGCTACCTAGCCTGGCGTGTGACATTACCAGACCATTACATGTGTTATACTTGACAGTCTTGGCCATGTACTCTCCCATGGTATGGTTGGAATGCAAACACCTACTGGCAGCCTTCTGGTCAGGCATGGTGCGATGAACCGAGGCTGTGTACTCCACAGTATGGTTGTAATGCACACCCATGATGCCAGACAATGTCATTATGGTGTTGTGAACCTACGCTGGAGCTGTGCCATATAGCTGAAATGCACAGACATAATGCTAGTCCTCTTCTCATTATGGTGTTGTGAACCTACACTGTGTATACTCCCACAGTCTGGTCGACATACATACATATAATGCCAATCTTGTGATTGTGTATACTCGAACTGAAATACTCGAACAGACGGGGCTGCCCTCTATGGAAGATCTTTTGATCAAAAAGAATCTCAGGTGGACTGGACACCTCATGAGGATGTCATCAGACAGGCTACCAAAGCAGATCCTCTATTCTCAACTGTCTTCTGGTTACAGAAAGAGAGGGCGCCCTCGTCTCCGGTTCAAGGATACCATCAAGAGAAACCTGAAGCTGAGAGACATTAAGACCGACTCATGGACATCAATCTCACAGCGAGAGCTAAATTGAGAGCGGCAGTCAAGTAATGAAAGCAGTCTTTGTCGCATTGCGACCGACAGCATGATGATGATGATGTATACTGTCATTAACATGTGCCATATCGTTGAAATGCACAGACATAAAGCTAGTCCTCTTCTCATTATGGTGTTGTGAATCTACGCTGTGTATACTCCCACAGTCTGGTTGACATACATACATATAATGCCAATCTTGTGATTGTGTATAATGTCATTAACCCGTGTAATATCGTTGAAATGCACAGACATAATGCTAGTCCTCTTCTCATTATGGTGTTTTGAACCTACACTGTGTATTCTCCGACAGTATGGTTGACGTACATAATGCCAAACTTCTGATTCTGTATAGTGTCTTTAACGCATCCTGTAAGCACGATTTTGGACTAAATTCGAATGAAAATAGTTTTGAATTCCTATCAAAAACAGCCTTGAAATAGCCTTGAATTCTATATCTTCACATGTGTACGGATGCTGCAATGTGCTTGGATGGCTATGGCCGATCTGACATGCATATTATTCATCGCTCATCTTCTTGTTTTTTTGTGGGTTTTTTCTTGACGATTTATACTGCCTATCATGCATAAGTCTGAAGAGACTTGTTTTCACCATTAGACAGTTTGTCGATAGAAAGCCTGAGCCTACACTTTTACCGACCCACGGGATTTTTAACCTTCCACACCATATAGACATGGTAAGAGAGCAACTGGCCTTTGATGATGCTGTAAGTTACACACAGCGGTGGAAATCCAAATTGGCAGAGGTGCGGTCACAGGGAATTGAACCACTGACCTTCAGATTAGGAGTCCGACCTAGACAAAAGTCAGACACTCTAACCACTCCGCCACAGAGAACACCTCCAAGAAGGTGATAGCAAATGAGTATCAAGTATTCTTGAATGGTCTATCACCCGCTCCTAGAAATTTCCACAACGCTTGTACGTCAAAAACTAATTCCCAAAACATTTTTGGAATTCCTGTTTTGTTAATTGATTCAGAAAGGTTCTTTGAAAACAAGACCTGGACAATTTCTGGGATGTAAGTACATTTATTCTACCACAGAGAAATAGCAGGTCTTGTGAGACTGTGATAGTCTATGAGTGCTTAGAAAGAGACGTGATTAAGACATTAAGGAAAATGAGCGAATATTAGATGCTATGGTGCAGAATTGAAGCTAATTTAAAGATATTTCGCTCTTAGACTGGGCAGGTCACAACTTCTATTACAGTTATCGAATATGCAGCAGCCCACTATCAGTCCTTAGAAAGAGACGCGATGAAGGCATTGAGGAAAATGAACGGATATTCAAAGGATGGCGCAGAATTTCAGATATTTTGCTCTTGCGCTAGGCAGGTCACAACTACTATGTAGACTATCTGGAAGTTTGAAATTTATCAGTGCTCAAAGCAAAGGGGAAGAGGGGAGAGGGGTTCCAAATTGCCATATTTAATACGTAACATGGATGAAAGATCTGCGATTTTGCGGGTTTTGCAATTTGTACTGTAATTGCAATCACCGGCACGGGTGCCCTAATTGTGTGCGGAAGGTCGGGAGTTTGGTTCCCGGTCGAGTCAAACCAATGACTTAAAAATTTATACTTGTCACTTCCTGGCCAGGCATTTGGCATTAATAGGATTGGGTATGGACTGGTTAGCTCAGTGTCAGGATAATGTGACTTGAGTGGGATATGAGGTCATGGTGCCAGCAGCCTGATTTCCCAGTGGGGCAGCACTATAAAAGTTGCCATGAGTGTGCACTGTCACAAGTCGCTACCCATCCTGATATGACCTTAGATGTTGCTAGGATGTAAAACAACAAACAAACAGTATTGCAATCCTGCAGCACGATCAGCATATGCCAATACATTGTTCGAATGCTGCAGGACTGTCAGCATAGGCATCGGTGATAATAAAGCCACAACAAGGACTATGTAACACTCTTCAGGGGTATCCTGTACGGACTGATCAATGGAATGGTGTTAGGATAGTGCTTGGAGAGTAGTGTATGAAACCTGACTTCTGGGAATGTTCAAACGATTCCCTGAAAGTGCTAAGAATATGAGGATTATTTAGACTAAAAACACTTTAAACACAATGTTTAAAGGCTACAAAATCACCCCCTCCCCCTAAAAACAATGTTTAAAGGCTACAAAATCACCCCCCCCCCCCCCCCAAATGGTTGTTGACTTTCGGTATTCGAAAGGTGGGGGGTCAGAATGTTCTCGTAGAACTAGACTTGGAAGTATGACTTAAGATTCGTATGAATCTTAGGAATATGAAGTCAAGATTCAGGGGCTCACCAGCCCTCATCTATACTTGAATTACTCTAAGATATATATATATATTTATATAGTATATATATATAAATTTATTTATTATTGCAAGGTTTTTTACCAATATTAGGTACCAGACGGGATGGCCGAATGAGTTAGAGCGTCCATCTCCCGTGCTGGTAGATCGTGGGCTCGTGGGTTCGAACCCTGGTCGAGTCAAACCAATGATTTAAAAATTGATACTCGTCGCTTCCTAGCCTGGCACTCGGCATTATTAGGACATGGCAAGGACTGGTTGGCTCAGTGTCAGGATAATCTGACTGAGTGGGATACCAGGTTATGGTGCCGGCGGCCTGGTTTCCCAGTGGGACAGCACTATAAAGTCACCATGAGTGCGCACTGTCACAAGTCGGTGCCCATCCTGATATGACTCTAGATGTTGCTAGGACGTAAAACAACAACATGTAAGACTAGGTTGAAGGTTGGTTAGTACTGTAGTAGTTTGCACTGTCCTCTCAGGCAAGGAGCCGCATAGACAGGTAGGCGTGCGGAGTGTGGTGACACCAGGGAGCCGAGGTGGTGTAATGGTTAGGACACTAGCCCGGAATGCAAAGAGACAGTATCTTTTGTTTGTTATAAGGATTTAGTCCTCATACTACGATGGCTGATTGATCTGGAAGGTGCTGTCTATTTATGCTCTCTCCCCGGATCCTTGTCTTCGTATTCGTACGATTCACAAGAATAATATTTAAGCATGTGGGTAAGTCTAGTAGTTTTACCTCAAAATTGATTAGCTACACATCTGAATGGTGCTGATAACACATTCTGTATGGTGGTAAGATTCGGAGACATTAAGACCGACTCATGGACACAACTCTCACAGCAGAGAGCTAAATGGAGAGCGGCAGTCAAGTAATGAAAGCAGTCTTTGTCGCATCGCGACCGACAGCATGATGATGGTGGTAAGATTCGGACTGTCCGATAAAAATGGCATCAGTCCAATATCACATTTAGTGCTTTGATGTGGCTAAGTACAAATATGTGGTTCTTTTTAACTGTAAACTAATCGTGGTTGCTCAGTTTTGAAAGCTTTTCAAAAGCAGCACCATCTCCCTTTTTCTGATCAGTTAATCTCAGTCAATACCCAATCCTACATTCCCAAATCGGTAAGTTACTGCAGGGTCCGTACTGGGCTTGAAAAGTCTTGAACTTCATTTGCCTCATTTCAAGGCCTTGAAAACCCTTGAATTTAACTTATTTTGGGTAATTAGTCTTGAAAATCCTTGAATTCCATTCAACTTTCCCCATTGATCTAAATTAGTCCGAAATTGGCATCCACTATTGGTTTTTTCCACCCTGAAATCCAAATGAATGTAGTCTTGAATTCCTATCAAAAACAGTCTTGAAATATTCTTGAATTCTATATCTTCACATGTGTACGGACCCTGGATGTAGAATTGAATACAAAATGTGTTGAGCACACCTATAATGAGATGGTCACACCCTTAAAAATAAACATCACCTTAGCCTCACTACAGTGGAAAACTGACTGTCTTGTTGTATGGCCATCTAAGGAAGGTTCTTAACTAATGCGAATTGTTGTCAAGCATGCCGGTGTATAGCCAAACCCATTGCAGTCCTTTAAAGATCTTATTCTTGTTTGTTCAAATGCAAAATTGAGATTTTTTTGTTTAAACCTTCAAAATATTACTTGCCACTCAGATATTTTTTGATCAGGCATATTTTTTAACGAATTTTCTTCAGACTCTCAAAAAAATCACCTTTGCAAACATTCTTGAAAATTCTAGTGAGGAATTTAAAAGAAATAAGGGAGAAGGAAGGAGAACAATATTTATAGGAAATTCTGATCTAGTTTGAAATTAAGAAAAAAAAAGAAAAAGTCTGGTGTAGTTACTACAGTTTCAGTGTGTATTGTGTAGTGTTGCACATCCATGTAATTTAAAGAGGGGAAGAACACGTGAAGTTAGGTTTTGCCGTTAATAAGTATGTATATCCAGTGGAACTTGTAATTTAGCTATGCACTTATTTATGTTCATACCGTAGCAGGTGAGGTTTTTTATTTCTGTTATTTTGTTCCCTTCATGAATGTGCAAACAGTGAGTTAAATGTTAGGGATTTGTCTTGTGAACTTGATGTCTGCGTCTGTGGGTGGGTGGTGATGACACCTCCTCTCCGTTGCAGGGAGATGTGTACATTGAAGTATGGGCACGCACCCGAAGTGCGCATCAACGGGCATCTGAATGCAGTATTCCCCTACGTGCCACAGCCGCTCGACTACATCCTGCATGAGATGCTCAAGAACTCGCTGCGGTAGGGGCGCTCTGTTGTTTGTGATACATTAAAATTTGGTGCATATATAGTTGATATGTAGGAACAAATGTACCTAATTGTTTTGGTTTAGAACAATTGTATGCTTACATCAGGCTGCAACTGTAATCATTATAAGATATGTATTGATCTGTGTTCGCTTTGTTGATTGTTTTTATTTGTTGACACTTGCAGTGCTACAGTTGAGACTCACATTGACAACCCAGAGCGAATGCCGCCCATTGTGGTGTCTATTGCTAACAACGACACAGACTTTGTCATCAGGTTAGTAGCGGCACTCTCAGGAGTTACGAAGAAAAGTAAACCTGTAAGTAGGCTATGCTGCTACACAGTGAGTTGTGAAAAGTGATGTCAGTGTTCGCAAACACCGCCCTTCACCCAAACTTTACGTATGAGGTATAAGCAGTGATAGAAATAAGCAATGTTTGTCACTTGTTCATCGAACAAGTCTGGTGTGATTTTTACTTGTCCGCCTGAACTTTCATTTTTCCAGATTTTATTATCACGGTTATTATTAGTTCCTAGCTCTTTAACTGGTTCATTGTAAATTAATTCTAGTGTCTAAGTATTTGTATATAAAGGCTAGGTGCTATATGTACCTGGTTAACTTTAAATATGATTTTTTGCACACAATTTTTATTTGTCCAATGGAAAAGCTCAAGTCATATTCTGCTTGTCCGTGCCTAATCTCACTTGGCTCAGACAAGCGGACATGAGTTATTTCAAACACTGGGCATAAGCATTATGCACATATTAAATGTGGAATGGCTTGCTTCTATCTGATCCGGTGCTGCTTGTGGTAATCTGCCGACGTGGTGTAACTCAACTCTCCTGCCCTCTGCAGGATCTCTGACCGAGGCGGTGGGGTGAAGCACCACGAGATGAGCCGCATCTGGGACTACGGCTTCACAACGAGCGGGGAGACCGAGGATGACCGCGTCTCGTTGGGCATATTCGGCCAGCTCATGGAAAACCGGGCTGCCGGAGCCATGCATGGGTACGTTAGCATTGCACTGAAAGAAATATGTTCAGGAATCTCATTACACAAATTGCAGTGTATTCTGCAGGCTAAGAATAGCCTCATGAAACTGTATCTAGGTCTACACTGCTGTTGTGTATGGTAAGCTAGGCATGGTGCATTCTGGGTAGTGACCTTATTTCCAAAATGTCCACATTTCTGATCTGTAATCACTTAGAAGGTACATATCTGTAGTCACTTGACAGGTATGCACCATTTTGGTGGCTTGTTACAAAAGTTCTGTTTTTATTATCTTACCTCTGGCCTGTGATTGTAATATGGCATTTCTGAACCTGTATAGCTATGGCCCTTCCTTCCGCTGACAGTTTCCCCCTTTCCTTTCCTTTCCTTTCCTTTCTGTTTCTTTCCTTTCCGTTTCTTTCCTTTCCTTTCCTTCCACTGACAGTCTCCCCCTTAGCTCTCCTTTTTCATTTCCTTTCCTTCCGCTGACAGTTTCCCCCCATTCCTTTCTTTTCCTTTCCTTTTCTTTCCGTTTCTTTCCTTTCCTTTCCTTCAACTGACAGACTCCCCTTAGCTCTCCTCTTTCCTTTCATTTCAATTCCTTTCATTTCAATTCCAGTATCTAAGTTGGATATGTAGGATCAAATCTAGGTCAGCATTTGGGTTTAAAATATTTGTTGCTTTCGTTGGGCTATGTAACTTTGACTATAGACTGGCACCGACCTGAGGAGGTGCTGGGAGCAAGAGTTCAAAGGTGAGGCTCACAATTGTTCATTCCTGCGCATGGGAAGCAGCTAACTGGGCTTTTCATCCTGCAGGTACGGCTTCGGGCTTCCAGCGTGCCGCGCCTACGTCGAATATCTGAGCGGCACCCTAACCATGGAGTCCCTCCAGGGCATCGGCTGCGATGTCTTCATCCGCCTCCGGCACATCGACGGAAAGCAAGAGAGCTTCCGCATCTGAAGCCACTGCCCCCAACTCGACCAGTTAGTTTATGCCAGTGAGCACCTCTTACTACTCCTACTACCAATACAAGTCCTGCACCCCTACAGCAATAAAGCGAGATTCTTCAGGTCGCAGTTTATTTCAATGTAACTAGTTCAAGTCAACGACACCCAATAATAATCAATGAGAAGATATCACTAACCCTGCCACAGCTGGGACAACCGTCAGTTGGAAGATTGGCGAATACTGCAACCACTCGATCCACCTTCAGTTCAGTTAAGAAGTTCAGAAGATATAAATAATGAATAACTAGTTCAAGTCGAGGAAACCCAACAGTCGATAGGATATCGCTAACACTGCCCTAGCTCAGAGAACCTTCCAGTGTTTGGGAGCTTGGTTAACTGCCATGGCTCGATCAACCCGCAGTTGAGATATAACAATAACTAGTTCAATGAAACGAAACTCGACAGTCAATAAGAAGAAATTGCTAATACTGCCACAGCTGGGGCGACCTTCAGTTAGGAGATTGGTGAACACTGCAACAGTATGATCAACCTGCAAATTAAGATATAACAATAACTAGTTCAACAAAATGAAACCCAACAATCAATAAGATGTCACTAACACTGCTGTAGCTCGGACAACCATCAATGTTTGGGAGCTTGGTTAACTGCCACGGTTCGATCAACCCGCAGTTAAGATATATAACAATAACTCGTTCAACAAAACAAAACCCAATAAGATATCGCTAACACTACCACAGCTGGAGCAACCTTCAGTTAGGAGATTGGTGTGAACACTGCAACAGCTCGATCAACCCTCAGTTGAGGCACACTGCTTCAGCTGCCACAACCTTCAGTAAAGAACAGTCATAGGAGTGTTTACAATTGGAGCAGCTCAACCAGTTGATTATTTGTTATCACAATGTGGATGGCCATCACTTCTTTTTTTGTTTTTAAAGGAATACTTAGTGTCGACCAAGGATTTATGCCGCCATCTCACACCATAAAAAAGAAAGTGACCAGTTGAGCAATAGAATGCACAGTCAGAGGAGAAAGTCATACCATATATTTAGTTGGCTATGTTTACTACCTCCAGACCCTGTGTTCAAGAGTCACCAAAGAATGCATTGTCACAAGTGAAGAAGAGACATTATCTAACAATGGAGCAGCAAACTCAGTTAAAACTCTTCGTACTAATATATATATAATTATATATATATATATAATATATGTATGTATTCTATATAATATATGTATGTATTATATATATAATTATATATATTTTTTTCCTTTAGGGTACAAAGCTATTGGGGTGTGTTTAAAATGTAATACCTCTTATATTTAGTTCTCAAATGGCTTTATTGTGTAGGCGTCCTTAAGTTGGTTATGCATTAGTCTTTGATAATCAATTTGAGAACAATGTCATTATTGCATGGCAGATGAAAGCAAATATATAATGAGGTCAGTCACTAATCTAAGTGTGTTAGTACCAAGTAGACGTCTATGTCATGCAGGTTAGGACAATAATGACTGCCCGGTTGCCAAGGGCACCTAGTTTACTCGGTCGCCAGGTGAAGTTCTCGATGACCAGCCCGAACGGGCAAGTCATTATTTTTCTGACCCGCAGTAGTAGATTTCAGTTTCAATTGCCTGACCTGGGCTTGAGCAAGTAGTTTTGGTACTCGGGCAACTAGAAAATTCAGTCACTGGCCCTATTGGGCGAGCGGGGAAAAAAGTTACTATCCTACCCTGTCATGACTTTAATGCAATAACTGACTGGTAGAGCCTCACTTCAAGAGATATTAAGGGTCTATGTTATTGTAGTGAATGGTGGTTTTAAGTGCTTTATTTTATTTTTGCGTAAATACTCACTTCAGTTAGCTAAAGATATATGCAATATATTTTAAATCGTCAATGCTCGTTCGAAGGTTCACGGTGTACCACATGGTCAAGAGTGAACACAGCCTGCGTGTTTATTAGATGTGTGTAAATTCAGGCACTTTAGTTATGTGATCTGTAATAGAAGCTTAAAGCTGCATAGTCCGATGGTTTTGAGTTTCAGAAATTTTCTGAGATAAATACATTAGGTTGATCGTTATAATGAACCTTACTTTAGCTTGAAGTAACTTTTATTTAAAGTGGCTAACTTTTGAGATATTTGAAATGCAACCATGCAAAATTAATTTTGGCAAGCTTGCCAAAACTCTTGACACCATAGCATTCTGCAGTAACATGATCTATTCAATTGCCTCCCTATTCCCTGCTGTGTGGCGCCAAATGCTTAATAAGTGCATCAGTATCTAAGCTAGATATGTAGAATCAAATTTAGATCATTGTTTTAGTTTTGAAAAGTTGATGATTTCATCGGACTATGCAGCTTTAATTAATGCTTGGCGTCAACTGGGTAGATTTACTATTCAAACAGTTCACAAGAATTGTGATTCCCGATTCAGTTTATTCATCTGGCTGGCAATAGCTAAGCTGGTTCTTTTGGCTGCTTCAAAACAAACAATGTAATATATTCTAGTGAAGAGGTCATCAAACCAGATGGAACACTCATAAAGTTGTATAATTCAGTGAATTTTTATTTCTGTCTTTAAAAATAGAAGAAGAAAGGGCAATGAAAGACTTCGCGAATTTCCGCGATTTGTCTATATTTCTTTTCTATTACTATATTTCTTTCTTTAATTAGTTCTACTTATTTTCTCGTATTTCCTCGATTTGTCTCATTTCCTAATTTATGTGCGTGTTAACCAGTGGAATTCGGCATTGCCACGTTAACTAGGTCATCCCAAGTTGAGTTTTGACGTTCCTGAAGCGGAAAGCCCCTAACTAAGTATGAATGAGTGCACCGGTGTCTTAAGTTGGATATCTAGGTTCCAGACACGATAGCCGAATGAGTTGAGCGTCCGCCTCCCATTCTGGTAGGTCGTGGGATTCAAACTCTCCAAGTTCGAACCCTGGCCGGCCGAGTCAAACCAATGACTTAAAAATTGATACTTGTCGCTACCTAGCCAGGAGCTTGGCATTATTAAGATAGGGCTAGGAGCAGTGGAATGAGGAAAACCAATTATGCGCGATTGAAATTTCTCCTGCTTAATCAACTAATATACCAACAACAAAAATTCGGAAAATCCTACCGATTTTTTGTTGTTGAAAATAGTATGCTTTCATCGGAGTGCGCAACTTTTAAGTCGGTCTGGTCCGGTCAGTGTGAGCAGTTTGTGCTGGTAACAAGCAGTGCGCTGGAATATTCTGCAATCCTTACAATGATCCTAACACAGACATACCTCTCACACACACACACACACCCCACGAAATCCCACCAGTTAGCGTGCACCGACCGCATGCGGTGGCCAAATCAGTTAGATCGCAGGGTTCCGATGTGGAAGGTCGGGAGTTGTAATCCCGGCCGAGTCAAACCAATGACTTATCAAATTTATACTTGTCACTACCTAGCCTGGTGCTCAGCATTAATAGGATAAGGCAAGGACTGGTTAGCTCCAGTGTCAGGATAATGTGACTGAGTGGGATATGGGTCATGGTGCCAGCAGCCTGCTATCCCAGTGGGATAGCACTATGAAGTAGCCATGAGTGTCAATTGTCGCAAGTCGATAAAATCCCAACAAACAAACAACCGATTTTCACCTTTAAGAAATGTAACCAATGCGTGTAAATGATTCGGTCTGTTTTGTTCTCTTTTTATGGCCAATTCACCAACAACAACAACAATAATAACAGAAATGTCTTGAATCTGAGCTGATCTAATTGTAGTATGAGTAGCTGTCTTATCCTTCGCGACAGATGAAAATCTGGAATGAAAGATCTAAGTGTTTGCGCTGATTTCCATGATGAAGCAGACAGCCCCTCAGAGACTTGGCGCTGCCGGGAAATCGTGGGAAAATTTACCAAAAAGGCAAATTTTTGTAGGATTTTTATTGTTGCCAGAGGTGACTTTCATGCCTGCCCATGATGCATTGCGGGTGGGGTGGACGTGGGGGTAAGGAGGTGACAATCTTGAGTGTTCCGTTTGGAGTTAGGTCTTTGAATTTGTCGAAGGCTTCGTCTTCGCATGTGCAACATAATCTGAGTTTGAGAATGAATCCTTCTCGATTTTTCAAACTTATCCGTAGTTGTGACAGAAATGTAATTTTTTAGCTACTCACTGTGCCATGGTTAAAAAAAAAGAAAGGAATATTAATTGAGAATTAAAGATGATCAATTTATAGTGAGGTTATATAAATGATTCTCTAAAAGGGAAATGTGGTGTAAATTGATAATATTGCTTCATATACGGCAATCAACTATTACATATTAAAGAAAGCGACAATGTGAGTTTTTGGACCAGAGAAAGGAAGGAGTTGTAGATGTATTTGCCTATATATAATGTGTCACTGGATATATCCCGAAATGTGCTGTATTTAATATGCATGCATACATACATACCCCCGTCCTGATATGACCTATGTTCCCAGGACGTAAAACCCCAACAAACATCCAAACAACTCTATATATATATATACATACATACATACATACATACATATATACATATGCATGTATGTAACTATCTATGTATGTATACAAAGCTTTTTTTTAGAATTTAACGACACCTCTAGGTATGTGTCTATATGTGCATATGTATGTATACAGGGATACCCCGCTTCACGCTATCCTGTTTAATGCTGATTTATCTCCTCATCCATTTTTTCCACAAGTCCTTCACATTACAATAGTCGTGTCTCAGTGGGGCAGCACTATATGGTCTCCATAAGTGGATAGTTGCAATTAATGGTTAACTGTTATTTATCGTTGAACTTCATTTTAATGGTGAACTACTATTTTATGGTCAGCTGTTATTTAATGGGCAACTGTTATTTAATGGGCAACTGTTATTTAATGGTGAAGTTAATTTTAATGGTGACTATTATTTAATGGTCAACTGTTATTTAATGGTCCACTGTTACTTAATGGTCCACTGTTACTTAATGGTCCACTGTTACTTAATGGTCCACTGTTATTTAATGGTCAACTACTCACTGTCCGCATCATTCACCACTCCATTCCCCTGTTTGTTAAACCTGGCGGATACTTATATTGCAGATGAAGACAAAGCCTGTTGGTTTCTGTTGTTTGCTTTTTGTGGTATCTGAGCCTTCTCTCCACCCTCCACCCTCCACCCCCCATCTTTGTTTCCCAGGTAAATTGTGGTGTCTTACTGCAAGTGTTTTTGACGAGCTGAACTTCATACTGGTGAAGTGGCATTATCAATGTAACACCAATTGTACATCTACACCATTCTGATTAATATCTTCTTTATTTAAAATTGCTTTCTTTCTTCATGTGTTTTCCACCCGTCCGCTTTATTATTTTGTGTCTTTAGCTAAATTGTTGGCCTTATTTCCTAACAGATTCTGATGAATGTGAGGGATTATCTAAAGTATTCAACATTTTCACTGTGATGGAAAGAATATTAATTTACTAAACGGACCTCCCTTGTGCTGCTGCTCTCCCCGCTCCTGATGTCAATACTTTATCACAAATAAATCAATGATAGTGGTTTATGTTATATCAATACTAGCTTTAATCCCTGCTGTGCCTCGCCGTGAATATGGCCTATGCCGCCGACACGGCGTAAAGCAACCACCAATCTATCAATCAATCAAACCCCGGCTGAGCACGGGTTAAAGCTAGGCTCTGCATCAATCCCGTGACCAATATTGTGTTGAACTGTCATTTTATATATATATATATTTACGGTCTCTTGGCTATATTCAGAGACCATGTATATAGTGTAGTGGTCTGCACTGACCTCTCAGACAAGGAACCGCATAGACAGCTAGGTGTGGGTAGTGTGTTGATATCAGGGAGCCTAGGTGGTGTAATGGTTAGCACACTGGCCCGGAATGCAAAGAGATGTGGGTTCGAGTCCCGCTCTAGGCACAATATTTCCCATTTTCATCACCCCCATGACAATATCTACGTTCTCTGCTATATTCCAGACTCGTGCACGGTCCTGTTTCAATATAGTGCGGCCATCTGGCGGAATCCATCTGTATCATTATCCAGTAAACCATATCGGTGGTGCTATCTAATGACAGAGTTATCAACACTCGTAGTGACATGACTCAAAATGGATGCCACTGTATTATTTTGTGTCTAGCTAAATTGCAGATTTACCAAAGTGTAAAAAAACATCAAAATTACTATGAAATGTGTACATTAGACACACAAAAAACATGCTATTAACAACCCATACATGGTGAAGCATCAGGGGACTACGACGATGTGCATTCGCAGCGCTGATTAACAGAGCAGTGGTGATCAAAACGACCCTAAAACTTAACCACCATTTGGTATTATATGTGGGTTTGATTAAACCATGAATAAATGGTTTATATTACATCAATATTTGATTAAACCATAAAAGTACATGACTGACACCACCCTCCCTCCTTTCCCTGCCCTCTTTGTACAACAGTGAAAATGTTGGAAAGTTGTTAGATGGATGTTTATCTTCATTTAAAACCGCCTTTGTTTTTTGTGTGTTTTCTTTAAGGAGGATGGCTTTCTAAAGCGAAATTGTTTACGTTAATAATTCATAATGGATCCTGTCCGACATTAAATTATATGCAATAAGGAGTCAGTCACTAGACTGTGTTATGTAGTATGTACAACGCACTATCTGGCCTCTTTTGATTTGTGACAAACTGGTGATTATTAATTCAGGTGCTTAGACAATAATACTCTTGACCCAGATTTCAGTTGGACGCTGGTTTTCCTGCTTCCGGTTGCATAATCCGATGATTTTGAGTTTCTGCCATATTCCTTTTTTTAATAGATATTTTAGGTTTGTCATTATAAGCTACTTTACTTTAATTTGAAGTAACTTTTGTTTTAAAGGGTTAACTTTGGAGATGTATTAGAAATGAGAACTTGCTGGATTAATTTTTGGTGTGCACACCGAAAGGTTGGGCATAGGTTTTGTTGGCCATTTTTTTTTTAAAGCATAGCATTGGATCATAGCAGCACCAAACTGAAACAGATGCTTAAAGTTGCATAGTCCGATGGTTTTGAGTTTCTGTCATGTTCTTAGATAAATACATTAGGTTGATCATTGTAACGTGCGTTACTTCAGTTTGAAGTAACGGATTTGAAATGGCTAACTTTTGAGATATTTCAAGTCTGAACGTGGGAAAATTAATTTTGGCAAGCACGCCAAATCTCTAACACTATAGATTTCTGCAGTAACAAGTTCGATTAAATTGTCTCAGTATTCCCTTCCATGTAGCGACAAATGTTTGATAATTACAAAAGTATCTAAATTAAATATATAGAATCAAATCTAAATAATTGTTTTGATTTAGAAAATTTGATGTTTTCATCGGACTATGCAGCTTTAATAATGAGCGTACCGGTGTCTAAGTTGGAGATGTAGGATCAAATGTGGAAAATGTGACTGCATCTTTAAGGTTAGTGCCGTTCCGCTCCAGTGAACTCTGTACTTGCCCCCTGTGTGATGTGAGGCTTACTTCTGATAATCAAGTCTTTCAGTGACTGCTGTGTGTTTCAATACTTGTCATGGCCCTTGGCCAAATGGATATTATGCCAGGTAACACAAAGAATATTATGTGCCTTGTGTCGCCATTGGTGAAATTTAAAGGGTATGTATTACACCTCAAAAGAATGTTTTGCCCATTCGCTTTTCTTCATTTAGTGGGTTTTTTCGTGTTTTTTTTCAAAACAATTTGTTCTATATTTTATTATTTCTAAAGAGAGGAATGGGGGAGCTGCTCTTCCCATCCCCCGCCCCCCCCCCCTCACCAGTGATTGAACCGGAAGTTAGATCTGAATAAATGTGTGTATATTAGTAGTATTGATGTGAATTTGCATATATATTAGGTCATCCTTGTGTGCGGATCTGCTGAGCAAATTGTGCACATGGTGTGGAGAATGGTTTGTTTCACTTGCTCCCCACCACCCTTTTTTTTTCGTGTGTGTTTCTGTGTGTGGGTAGATAGCAGGGGAGACCATGTATGTGTCGGGCGTGGAATAGATACAACGCAACCATTTGGCTAGATATATATTTATATAATATATATATATATAAGCGCACCCAGATATGATATAATATATATGTAATGTGTGTGTATATATACTGTGTATTTTAACTGTATATACATATGTACACAGTAAAACCTCTCTAAATCGACCGACCAAAGGACTGACTTTAAATGGTCCATTTAGGGAGGTGGTTGGTTTAGGGAGCTTTTCATTTGTTACAATGATATTATATGGACGGTCGTTTGGGACCCAAATAAAGCGATCGATATAGGTGAGTGGTCAATCGGTGGAGGTGCTCGGATAGAGAGGTTTTACTGTGTATATATATATTATATGAGTGTGAGGGCTGATCTGGTGACTACAAAGTGGTGGGTCGGGGACGACATCGTACTGCTTGTGGTCACTGACCGACCAGGCATATAGATGTACAGACTGTGATGTCATACCCCACGTGACACCCGCGCAGCAGCACTGCAGACCCACCGGGCCTGCGAGATACCAGAGGTCAGAGCATGGCTTAGAGTTTTGATTAGTAGATTTGTGAACTGCCCCCTTCCTGGCTCGGTAGTCAAACCCGTCTACACGGGAAGGCCTCCTGGTGACAATGTCATGAACCACATTAGTGACGCCGCCGCCACCTGGTGCGTAAATATGGAACAATGAAGGATCCGGAATATTATGGACTTCCAACAAATTGGTTGATGTTGGTCTGCTATGGATCTGTATGACGAATGTTGCTATTATTATTGGGGAGTTTTGCTTTAGATTCAGGGTGGGGGGGTGACATGCATGAGCTGGGGGCCACAATGGCAACGATTAAATTGGAAAATAAGATTTCTGGCAGAAAGACAGGAATGACATTCATTGTGAAGATGTCAGTCAGATCGCCACTGTGAAATGCTGACCATAATGATGTCGGATTACGATGATGGAGATGTCGGATAGCCATAGTGGAGATATCGGATTGTCATGATGGGGATTGTCAGATTGCCATGATGGAGATTGTCGGATTGCCATGGTGGAGATGTCGCATTGCCATGGTGGAGACATCAGATTGTCCTGATGGAGTTGTCAGGTTCACGGGATGGAGATGTCGGGTTGCCATGATGGGGATGTCGATTGCCATGGTGGAGATGTCGGATTGCCATGGTGGAGATGTTGCATTGCCATGGTGGAGATGTCGCATTGCCATGGTGGAGACATCAGATTGTCCTGATGGAGTTGTCAGGTTCACGGGATGGAGATGTCAGATTGCCATGATGGGGATGTCGGATTGCCATGATGAAGATGTCGGATTGCCATGGTGGAGATGTCGAGTTACCAAGATGGAGATGTCGGATCGTCACGATGGAGATGTCCGATTGCCATGATGGAGATGTTGCGTTGCCATGGAGTAAGGATATGACCCCTATCTTATGTATTGCAAGTGCTGGAGCTCAAGTACAAGTTATTGCGTAAAAGCGCTATTTGATCTGTAAACTATATATACATGTCTGTTAAAAAGAAAAACCACTGGGCCTCTAGGGGTTGTGTGTATGTTAGTATTCGAATCCCGGTTAAGCGAATAGAATGCACGATGTACAAGAATGGCTTCTCGTATAACTCAGTACATTTATGATAAGCTGTCACTGATTAGGGTGTGTGGGCTATATATATATATATCTATACAGGTATGCACGTGAGAATTTGTTGTTGTTATTGCCCTGCAGTTTCACGGGCACATGGTGCCCTATTAGATGCGTTTGTCTGTCTATGTGTTTGTACTCCAATAGGTGTGTTTGCTTTTGGAATATGTTCTAGGCTTGAATGGCTTAGCAGTGAACGGATGCTCTTATATGGGTGAGCACACTGCAAAGTGGATGGATATTTGACTAATAAATCTGCAACCAAAATCGACAAGGGATTTTCAAAGTGTTGTTTTAATTAATAAATCATTTCAATGCGCATTTGTAGGAATACCACACCACTGCCCAAGCCCTTCGTGGTAATATTTCAGACTGGGCATGTTTGCTGAATAGGTAAGAGTGCTGGCTGGCTTCCCATGTCGTAGGTTGTGGGTTCGAATCCAGGCCGAGTCAAACCAGTGACCTACAAGATTGATGCTAGTGGCCACCTAGTTTGTTGCTTGGTGTTAATATGGCATGGCAATGAGAATAATGTGACTGAGTGTGATATCTGGTTATGGTGCCAGTGGGGCAACACTATGAAGTCGCTATGACTGCAGTCACAAGTCGTTACCCGTCCTGATATGACCTTAGATGTTACCATGACGTAAAACACTAACAAGCTAATTCTCTTTATAGCAAATGAAGTGCACTATTTTACAGTTGTTGATTAAAGCTGCATAGTCTGATGAAATATCAAATTTTCAAAACCAAACCAATTATCTAAGTTTGATTTTACATATCTAACTTAGATACTGATGCACTTATTAAGCATTTGTTTCTGCCTAGAAAGGAATACTGAGTCAATTTAACACAACCTGTTACTACAGATGTCTAGGGTGCCAAAACTAATTTTCTATGTTTGTACTCAAAATATCAAAGGTTTACCATTTAAAATAAAAATAACTGAACCCATGTAATAGGGCTGTCACATTCTCGCCAATGAGTGTCGACGTGTGTGATTTTTTGCCGCAACGTCGGGATACGTCAGGAAGCGATAGGCGCGCGTTGGTATTCGTTCATCTACGGCGATGGTCAGGAAATCGGCGAAGTTTTGTGCTTGCACAAAACCTTTGACGTCCGACAATGCGCAGGTCCTAACATTATGGCGACGTTAGGGGCGCGTCGAGATATGTTAAATGCACTGGAATAACGTTATGCGAACGCTAGGCACATGCCGCGTGCGTGTGAGGCTTGTTACGCCAAACTGGTGCTTTGTTGTTTTACGTCCTATCTACATCTAAGGTCATATCAGGATGGCGCACCAAACTTTTTTCTTTTTTTTTGCACAATGTCAGCCACACGCTACCAATACGTTCCGCTGATGCCGAAAAGCTTGACGTTTCTCGGCGATTAAAAGTGATTTTGCACGTTGGCGGCGAAATATGTCGTAATGTGACAGCACCATAAAGTAGATACTAGTGATCAATATAATAGATTTATCTCAGAAAAAATACAGAAATTCAAAACCATCGGACTATGCAACTTTAAGCAGTGAAAATTATTGGATTGTTTACTAATAACAGATATACATTATTAAGCTATGGTTAACATTTCCTCTTTTTTTGTTGCCATACCTACCTTATTTCTGTGACTGAGCACCTGGGAACTTACATTTAAAATGACCGAACTCGAGGAGAGTTCACGAGAGACTTTTAAAGTTGCATAGGCCTATGGCTTTGAGTTCCTGATATAAATATAGTTGGTTGATCCGTGTCTGGCAGAAGATGTCAGTGGTGCTAGTTCAGGCTTTCCTCGTATGGGGGCTCCACCGGGCTTGGCAGAGCCGCCGCTGCCGTGATGTACGGCTGCTGGGTGATTCGCAGTCGTCGGTCCGCGCCATTACAAATAGACGGCGCCACTGTCGGGGTTATAGCGCTGTGCCTATAGACCTATTTCAATGTTTACAAACATCGTGTATGCGCGCGCAGCTTGGCTGCAGAACGAAGGCACACTACCATTGAGTATGCTGGTACGCGCAGTGCAAAGCGTCAGTTTTAGTCCAAATTAATAGAAATCCAGAACCATAACTTTATAAATTTAATATAATCTTTTTGTTAAGCATGTTTTCTCTATATGTTCCAAGCGGTTTGTGTCTAGGTCGTGTGGTTTTAGAGATATTAAATCTTTTCTGTAAGAAGATTGCTCACGGCCATTGACAATGCATTGAGTTTGCCAGTACGTGCAGTGCAAAACGTCAGTTTGAGTCAAAACTAATAGAAATCCAGAACCCTAACCTTATAAATTTAATATAATGTTTTCTATGTGTATTCCAATCAGTTTGTTTCTAGGTGGTGTGGTTTTAGAGATATTTAACTTTTACTGTATGAAGATTGCTCACGGCCATTGACAATGCATTGAGTATGCCGATATGCATGGTGCAACACGTCGATTTTATTCAAAATTAATAGAAATCCAGAACCCTAACCGTATAAATTTAATATAATCTCTTTTTTGAATGTGTTTTCTATATGTAACCCAATCGGTTTGTTGCTAGGTAGTGTGGTTTTAGAGATATTTCACCTTTTCTCTATGAAGGTTGCTCATAGCCATTGAGTTTGCAGTGTGATTGGATGTTGTCCTGCAGCCAAGCATCGCGCACACTGACCTAAATACATGTGCTGACGTCATATGAAATTGGTCATTGGGGTGGTTCTTGTCGTCCTTCCTCCCGCCGTGAATTACCCATGTTAGACCGACCTCATATGACCATAGATGTTGCCAGGATGTAAAACTCCAAAAACTAACCCATGTTACGAATAACGTAGCCAATTATAATTACCTGCATTACAAGACCAGGGGCCGTATTCATGATGCAGTGTTAACGAGGCTAAACTGGTTTTGGCTGGGATTTCTTGGTTAGCGGCGGAAAATGCGTATTCATATGTCAGGGTTACGGTAACTCGGTTAGTTTAAGACGCCTTCGGCTAACACCGCTCTGGAGCAAGTATAAGGCCAGAGTTAGCATTACAAGATGGACATTTTCATTTATCGACGATTTCTGGAGAGAGGTAACTTGGCCCGAAATCAAATATTCCGCGACAGGACACATCCCTTTGAAAAGTACGATGACGTGGATCTCTTCAAGAAGTTCTGTTTTCGAAGAGCCAACATTATTGCCATCACAGACACCGTAGCAGAGGAAATCGAACTTCCGACTCGACGAGGTTCGCTACCACCTTTGCTGCAGGTATTTGTTTACATTCTACTTACACCGTTTTGGTTTTTCTCCATTCTTCAATGCTCCCCTATTAAACTACAGCTGCAAATTCCTAACATCCACGTATTTATTAGTTTCCATCATCGACTTCTACTGCCTCTAATCCCCTTATAAAACGCAAAACGCTTCATATCGGTTGGGTGGTAGGATTGTTTTCATGCAAAACTAGGTCATGTCGCCTTTCAGCCAAGTCAATGCTGAAGCCTATGGTTTGCCAGTTTTGATTTAGATAAAAGAGTGACCCCATAGTTCTAGTACACGGCTGAACGATATCGTACTGTAAATAACACCACACACATCCGGACTCTGGAATACAATCTACAAACTGTTCGCTTGATAATTATACTTCATGTATTGGCGTAAAGTTTGGGCTGTCACCTACTAAACCTACGACGATATATGGCGTCGCTAACAATAACAGTAGCAATGTGCACAAAATTTAAAAACAAAACCTATCTGAACATGTATGGCATTGTTGGAAAGAACTTTGAAAACCATAAAAGAACAGGCAACAATCGTGACACTCGCTTGATTAGTAAGCGTGTTCGAGCTATTTCAATTTGGGTAATGAGGGATAATTTCCTGCGATTATTGTAATGCTTTAGCATTACGTGTTTTTCCCAAAATCTAAATATTTATTCCATTATTGTTCTAACATACTTAATAATCGCTAGATCTCACTGAGATTTTCGTTGTTACTAAACCCCTACCTGCTGTGTTGACTTCACCCATTAAAATGTAAGTGACTGGGAGGCTATACGCCCTTAAAATAAAACTAACATTAATACATGAATGATTTAGAAGCACGTTAGATCACATTTTTAATTGTTTGATGACCATATCAATGGGTCCGTTGTAACTACTTTCATCATTAACTTTGTATTGCTAGATTCATAAGAAATTCCGTTTATCTACATCCTATTCGTTCCGAAGCTATCTATGCCTTAGTTGTCCTACAAATAACTATTTTGTCCTATTGGTTATAGCTGTTAAGTTATCTCTCCTTATAAATGCTTTCCCACCAACTTTTTCTCAGGATGAAATAACGTCAGGAGAATTTTTTTGGTTTTTCTGTCCATTAATTGTGCTTAACTATTTTTCCTGCAGGTAATGATAGCCCTACGCTTCTACGCTAGTGGGAGTTTTCAGGATGTTTGCGGCGAGTTAGTGGGTGTTTCGCAGCCGACTATTTCGCGGACTATTCCCCGGGTAACAGCAGCGTTGGTGCAACAGCTGCCCCACTCTATAAAGCTGCCCACTCAGGAGGCAGCGGAATGGACAAAAGTGAAAATATTCAACACGTACGGCTTCCCCAATGTGTTTGGATGCATAGACGGGACGCAGATTCGAATAGAGGCACCCGCTGCATACGAACACGAGTTTGTGAACAGGAAACACTTTCACTCGCTCAATGTCCAGGTAAATTTACTCGTACACAGCTTTTTTCATTTATATCCGATTAGCTTTCTGCGCATGTTGTGCTTTGCACATATCACCTAATTTGGGCTCCACTTTTATCTCTCCTTGTAACACGTATCATGCCTCAGTAGTGTTCAACCTAACCAATGTCCCCGAACTGCCATTTAACGTGAGGAAAGCCTCATGTGCGCAAAACCAGAGACTGCTACCTATTTATGGCCTGCCCTCCCTTACTGTTATTCGCCCCTGTTACTATCTATGCTACATTTCATCTGCTACTGCATAGGTTAGTGTGAAAAGTGGGCTTCCCGACTGCGTGAGTTTGTGTTACCTTTATTGTTATTGCACGTGCTGACTTTGAGTTTCCCCGGTTTTTAAATCACACTAAATTAAAGTGAGCGCATCTTTACCGATAATGAAAGTCTGAAAAATTTCCTGAGATCCACTCTCAGAATCATTATATTATTTCTCCAAGGTTTACATTTCCTGCAAATTACTTTCAGAAAAATAAGAGTCTTCCTTGAACCCAAAAAGGAGAACAAAACCGTTCAGTCTAAAGCCTGTGTTAGATAGAATAGAAGCATTTTTGTTTTAAAGCACAATAAGGGAAAAGCATTATAAGATGTGTTTTAATTATTAATAATCGTATATCTGACAGGTGCATAATACTTTACTACAGAACGCTATCTTAGAGCGCTAAATAGCAACTTACTTGTGACTCCTTGGAATAAATTTGAGTCTGCCCCCATGATCTGGAGTATGGTCTCCTCGAACGGAAGGGGTGTATCGGGAGGACCGCCCCCCCGTTTGCCCGGAACGCCTTTGACGCCCGAGGACATCAGCCTTCATGGCCTTCCACTTTTCCTTCACCTCGCCTGGCGACCCCACAGGCGGTGACAGCCCCCGCCACCCGATCCCATGCCTTGTTTTTTTCCTGCAAAGTTATTTTGTTGCTGAACGCGGAGAAAAGGACGGTCCGGGCCAGCATCACTTCCTCGAGTAGAACTCAGATCTCGTTATCCCCATAATTCGCTTTTCGCTGCCTCTTGCTGGCAGACTGCGAAGGAGTTTGCTGAGACGACATAGCGAAGTAGCCTGTGTGCTCTGTCTCAAGTTGTGTCTGTCGGTAAGAGTAGATAGAGGAGTAAAGTGTACTGAATAATGCCTTGTTGTAAATACTGCCTTAGTTTAGATGGTAGTGACAGATAAAAGTTACAGTGAGAGAGTACAGCAGTATAGTGTACTGATTACTTCCCTAATGGTTAAGGTAATGACGGATATAAATCGGACTGACATTAGGCAAGTGCATAACACAGAAATAATTCAATGTAAATGATTAGAAGTGAGCTTCAATAAAAATTTGTTGACATTCAGTATTATTTGCGTCCTGTTGTTTTCAACAAAGAGCACTCATGCGTTATAAGCCGTATACTGAAATGTATGTAATGTTTGTAAACCACACCATTTACTTAAGATATGCTAAATTCTTGAAGAGATCCACGTCAACGAAGGTCGCGGATGGCTCATATGGTAACTTTCAGCATGCAGAAGTAAGGAAATTAACGTAGAATGTATGGCACATTTTATAATAAATTTATGAAGAATGCTCATGTCTCCTGTCACTATAGTGCCAATTTCGCGTGCATGCATTCCACCTCAGCGGCACATAAGCAAACCATTGTTGACAAAATGAAAACTGTACCTGCAGTTGGTCTGTTTTGCGTGTTGCGCGTCGTTGGCAGGCGCCGATCTTGTGGGCAGTTGTGCGGGAAATGTAATAGGGACAAGTTGGATTCCTCAGATCGTGAATACAGCATGAATATGGCGTGAATACAGTGGGAATAGGTGTGAGTCGCTGAGCCTTTGTTGTCGGTGTTGGGCGCACGTGAGCAGATTGGAGCAAAAGCGAAAGTACCCGGCCGCTTTCAGCTATCACACTACCAGTACATCGGTTCTCGCCGGGTACCAGCCGAAAGGGATTCCCCCATATCTATAGATAGGCGTAAGGTTAACTAACTCGGCCGCGCTGTGTGATCATGAATACCCCATGACACAGCTGGAACACCGGAGTTAGCTAACCCGAACCCGACAATTAACACGGGAGCAGATAACTAATTCATCATGAATACGGCCCCAGATGGGATGCCCGAATGAGTTGAGTGTCCGTCTGCCGTTTTGGTAGGTCATGGGATTCGAACCCCGATCAACTTTAAAATTGATTTTGCCAGGACGTAAAATACCTCTTCATGAAACTCAGTTGGTTGTTGGAGTTTTTTACATCCTGGTAACATTTAAGGTCATATCAGGACAGGGAACAGCTTGTGGCAGTGTGCACTGATGTAAACTTTATAGCACTGGTCCACTGGGAGACCAGGCAACCAGCACCATGACCTGATATCCCACTCAGTCACATTATCCTAACACTGAGCTAAACAGTCCTCGTCTTATCCTAATAATGCAGAAAGCCTGGCTAGGAAGCAACAAGTATCAATTTTTAAGTCATTGGTTTGACTGAACCAGGGCTCGAATCCCACGATATACCGAAACGGGATACAGACTCAGCTCATTCGGCCATCCCGTCTGATCATCATGATAATGGACTCAAAGACAGGAGTAAGATGCTTTGTAATTCTTTATTTCTTTATGTTGGGAGCATGTCTATCATAATCAGTGATTTCAGCCTTACATAATCACCATTGATAGACAGATCGTGCTGAAAAAATGTACAAGCTGTGTGTGTGTGGGATGCGGCGGCGGGGGGGGGGGAGATAATAGATTGATTGCGAGATTATGCTGTGTCATCAGCAAATGCCACGATAGGGCTTTACAGCTATTAACTCTGGTTAATTACCAGTTATCGAATATCCTTTATTTAAACTGAGGCACACCCACTAGCTGTGTATTATTGACTATTGATGAAATCATCATTGATGATATATGAACGAACCACTTTTATTGATAGTGCATGTTCTGGTAAGTTGAACCAACAAAATGTCAATGGCACTGAACCAAGGTCCTGCACTTCCCGTGCCGGTGTGGTGGTTTCAGCGTGTTCCCGTGCTCAGACGTGTCCCTCGCTTCTGCGCATGCATCAGAATCTAATAAACATGGCCGTAATCGATTAACACTACCTGGGCGACTCGGGTCATCCCAGTCGTCAGAATTTCAAATAGAACACGGCGAGTGGAGTCGACAAATACACGTGCCGTGTGCCAAAAAAGAATAACTTAGATTAATTAAATGGAAATATAGGTAAACTAGGCCATCATAAAATACTTTAAATCCTATTTTGCTGTATTTTTTATCGGCTATTAAAAAAAAAAAAAAATTCTCCACCCGAGCGCGGAGAAGCGTATTCGATTATTCGACCCGACATTGTAGGATGTGCGCATGCGCCAATAAGTGTCTCGGGTGATCCGAGTTGATGCGAAATCCGCGCATGCGCAGAAGCAACGGGACACGTCTGAGCACGGGAACACGCTGAAACCACCACACCTGTGCCTTTAAGCTTAAACCCATTAGGCCACCCAACACACCAGTGACCCTCCGGATGATGGCAGTTGGGGGTGGTTTAAATCCGTCACCAGATAATTTAATTAAAACCTCTGTCACTGCTGTAATTAAAGTTGCATACTTCGTTGGTTTAAAATGGCCTCCCATCCCCATTTGTTTTCTTATATAAAAGGTGTATTCTCCGTGGCGGAGTGGTTAGAGTGTCAGACTTTTTTCTAGGTCGGACTCTTAATCTGAAGGTCAGTGGTTCGATTCCCCGTGCCCCCACCTCTGCCAATTTGGATTTCCACCACTGTGTAGAACCTACAGAGTCATCAAGGGCCAGTTGCTCTCATACCATGTCTATGTGGTGTGGGAGGTTAAAAATCCCTTGGGTCGGTAAAAGTGTAGGCTCGGGCTTTCTTTCGACAGACTGTCTAATGGTGAAAACAAGTCTATTCAGACTTATCCATAATAGGCAGTATAAATCTTTAAGAAGAATTTTGTTAAAAGGGTAGAAATAAAATATATATACAATAACACCTCTAAATCGACCGACCATAGGGCTGACTTTAAATGGTCCATTTGGGGAGGTTTTAAAAAACAATTGTTACATTGGTATTGTATGGGCGATCATTTGGGACCCAATAAAGCGATTGATATAGGGGAGTTGTCGGTTAGAGAGGTTTAACTGTACTAAGTTGATCATCATAACCAATAACAATTAAACTTTCTCTGCAAGGTGAGTTAACAGATATCTGAAGCGCAAGCTTGCTAAATAATGTGTGTACACCAGCTGATCGGGGGGGGGGGGGCGGATACACCATTGTTACATTATTAAAGTTACATAGTCCGATGCTTTTGAGATTTTGCTATTTTCTGAGATAAATACATTATACTAATCGTTATCATCTACTTTACTTTAGTTTGAAGTACCTTTAATTTTAAATGGCTAAGTTTGGAGATATTTGACGTCAAAACATGCTAAAATAATGTTGGTAAGCATGCCAAAACTCTGACACTATAGACTTCAGTAGTAACAGGTTCTATTAATTGACTTATTATGCCCTTCTATGCAGCAACAAATGCTTAATAAGTGCATCAGTATCTAAGTTGAATATGTAGAATCAAATCTAGATAAGTGCTTTGGTTTTGAAAATTTAATGTTTTCATCGGACTATGCAACTTTAACTAGACTGCCCACTACATTAATACTTGCAAAACCAGTGAGCTTTGACGTTCATAATGTGAAAAAAAAAAAAACATAAGAGAAATTATTAGTGCAATTTCAAATCTAGATGAATGATTTAGATTTTCTTTTGTCAGTGAATTATGCAACTTTAATTCGTCTGGGCAGTCACATACGTAGCACACACAGGTGCGAAATCATGAACATGGACTCATGTACAATAGAGCCCAAGACACAATATATACCGACACAAGTATTCACAATACTAGGGTAGCAGATGGCAACCTCTTGAAAATTCCCTATCCAAGGACTAACAAACTCAAAAGAGCACCTATTTATCAGGGAAGCCAACTCTGGAACAAACTCTCTGCGAAAACCAGGAATGCAACAACCTACCTGCAATTTAAATCTAGATTAAAGGTTGAGTAGCCAACATAGACATACATTAATAAACCTACCAGGATAGACCACAAATGTTGAGAACTGAAATAAATACATAGTCCCAAACCACTCCCTTCCCTCTCCCTCTCTGAAATCTCCCCCTGGCAAAAAGAGTAAAAGAAATAACAACTACCAAAGTATACCCACCAGCCTAAACCAATAAAACATATACTACTGACAAAGCTATAGTTGACCCAAGACAATTTAAATGAGTCGTGCAACCATTATTTGCATAATCCAAAATCCACGACTTGGTGCTGAAAAAATATGTTATTCAACTGGAATAAAAATTTGAACAACAATTTTTTTTTTTAATTAAAAAATTACCAATGCCAGGGTCTTGGGATGGTATAAATTTACGCAAAGGAATCCATTGTACAATTGACCAATCCTGTTTTAATTGTTCATTAGTTTGAGTTGTGCCCAGTTGGGTTAGTTTTTTGTAAAAAAAAAATAATTTTTAAATGTAATTATGTTATTACATGAATTGAATTTCTCAAGTCAGCTCCTGAAATCAGGGATGGTGTTACAATCTTAATTTAAAATTCCAACATATAACAATAACAACATATATTATATAATATCAATCATTACCAGAACCTTGGGATGGTATAAGTTCATTCAAAAGAATCCATTGTATGACTGACAATTCATGTTTGAACTGCTCAATAGTTTACACCGCAGGGGTCTCACTACATAGAACAAAGGATGGCGGGCCTGTCATCTGTTGGTGGCGTAAATTGACTTATTTCAGTAAGCCCACCATCTATTGGCAGCAACTTACACATGTATACTGCCTATAAGTTTCCATCAGCTCTACCGATTCCTGCCACGCTGTTCCTACTAGCTCTACCAATTCCCGCCATCCTTTTCCTGAATACTGGGGAGACCACTGCATGCGCGCGCACACACACATATATATATATGTAATGTAATTTTCTAGTACATATGTTTCTATCCTTTGTGGTGGTTTCAGCGTGTTCCCGTGCTCAGACGTGTCCCGTTGCTTCTGCGCATGCGCGGATTTCGCATCAACTCGGGTCACCCCAGCCACTTATTGGCGCATGCGCACATCCTACAAACTCGGGTTGAATAATCGAATACGCTCGGGTGGACAGTTTGTTCTTTTTTTTTTAATAACCGATAAAAGTACAGCAAAATAGGATTTAAAGTATTGTATCATGGCCCAGTTTACCTATATTTCCATTTCATTAATCTAAGTTATTCTTTTTTTGCACACGGGACGTGTATTTGTCGACTCCACTCTCGTGTTCTATTTGAAATGCGGATGACCCGAGTCGCCCGGTTCGTGTTAATCGATTACGGCCATGTTTACTAAATTCTGACGCATGCGCAGAAGCGAGGGACACGTCTGAGCACGGGAACACGCTGAAACCACCACACCTTCCCTATTGTGTACACGTTGAGAATGTGTTCACAGTAGTTGGCTTCCAGTTCTATGTGCAATGACAACCAAGCAAGTAACATGCGGATGTCCATTGCATTCGACATGATCATTATTATCACAGTTTGTGGACTCTGTATCGCCATGGTTTCATGTAGGGCAGACCACAGAGGTGCTGCATCCACACGTCCACTACTGCCCAGTAATGTTCTATTCCTGATGGTGACAACAATTATATTTCAACCAGTGGTCCACAACTGGTTCATCAAAGGCTATGGTATTGCTGTCCTGTCTGTGGGAAAGTGCATATAAAAGAACCCTTGCTGTCGGAAAGAGTAGCCTATGTGGTGGAAGTAGGTTTCCGCCAAAGAAATATGTCAGAATGACCATGTTTGATGTCCAATAGCTGATGATATGAAAATCAATGTGCTCTAGAGGTGTCGTTAAATAAAACAAGCTTTACTTTTTACAATTATATTGGAACATCGTGACCGCCTATAGCGACAGCATTGGAAGTAGAAATAGGAATATCTTTCTAGTTTTGTTTCAAATATGAAGAAAAAAAATTGCCTTTTTTCTCTCAACTTATTTCCAAATAACACAATTGTATTAAGCAATGAGTCTAAAATTCCAGGTTGAGTTATTAGTTGTTCTTGCTAATTGATTGATTGATTGATTGGTGGTTGCTTTACGCCGTGTCGGCAGCATAGGCCATATTCACGGCGAGAAATGTTTGTTTTTGTTCAAACCATCGCTTTTACATGTAAAAGCAGTTCTTGCTAATGTTTATTATAACTACCGTATTTCTGTGACTGAACACCCTGAAGCTTGCACATCAAATTGCCCAACTCGGGGGAAGAGTTCAGGGGAGCTGTTTTAATTACACAGACCTTGCCGATTAAAGTTGCATAGTCCGATGAAAGCTAAGCCCTCATGTCAATTTGAACCTACATATGCAACTTAGATCCTGGTGCAGTTATTAAGCATTTGATGCTACATAGATTGATTGATTGGTGGTTGCTTTACGCCGTGTCGGCAGCATAGGCCATATTCACGGCGAGAAATGTTTGTTTTTGTTCAAACCATCACTTTTACATGTAAAAGCATAATATCAATTTTTTGTCAATGAACACTCATGAATTTTGTAAACTCACAATCATATATTTTCTGGTCAAGCTAAATAAAATTCTAAATGATAGTACTATTCACTGATGAAATTTGTTTAAAAAACTATATGAGATGGTACAAACCAGCTGCCCTCAAAAAGGCTAAAATGTTTTCTTGTTTTACTTTAGTAAAAAGGTCATGCATGCTGTTTGCAGTATAAAATTGTTGGCGCAGGGCCATGAAATCCACACAGAAGGGACTACTGAGGCCATTTAGCAGAACCTGTTACTGATGAAGCCCATGTGGTCAAAGTTTTGGCAAGCTTGCCAAAATTAACGTAGCATGTTTTCACTTCAAATATCTCCTAAATTAGTCATTTTCAAGCAGAGTTACTTCAAGATAAAGTAAGATAGATTATAATGATCAATCTAATATATTTATCTCAGAAAATCAAAACCATCGGACTATGCAACTTTAATATCAGCGCCCTTCCATTAATTGGCGGTGTTAGTACTACTTTGCCAGGAGGTGCTGCGCTATAGCACCTCCAAGCCCCCCCATCCCACGGAGTTTGGATGGATACATGTGTGTAGATATGTAGTATCAGAATGCACTTAGCACCCCCCCCCCCCCACACCTGCCCCCAGTAATACCGTATAGCTTTGTGATACTTCAAGTATCGCCCACAGGATTGAACATGTTGCAGAACTTCATCTGCTGTCCTATAATAGGGACATATCCCATACTCTCAGCACTTATTCAGGCAGAAGAGGCTTAGTTGTGAAAATACGGTATTTTAAAGTTGCAGTCTGATGAAAGAATTACTTTTGATTTAACGCTTTCAGACTTTAGTACTGAATAATCCGTATGAAAATGAAAAGCCATTGTGACTTCAGTACGTGATTTTCCATACACTGGTTTAATTGCTTACTTACTTACTTACTTTAATTACGTTTAATTGTAACATAATAGTGAATATATGGAGACTGCACATGTTTGGATCATCCTACATGTTTGGACTGTCCCATTTCTTCATATGTGGAGACTGCTTTCTAACAGGTAGTTGCTTTTGATAGTGGTTGGAGCACATGTTTGGACCTTTCAACTTAATTGTAACATAGCAGTGAATATATGGAGACTGCTTCCTAAGAGGTAGTTGCTTTTTATAGTGGTTGCAGCATGTTTGGACCGTCCTACATGTTTGGACTTTCCCATTTCTTCATATATGGAGACTGTTTCCTAACTTTTGATAGTGGTTGGAGCACATGTTTGGACCTTTCAACTTGCTGAGCTTCTACAATATTGACCAATTGCCATCAGTAGGATTGGTGACTGTTGTGTCTGCCTTTTCCCTATATTATATGTATTGTATTCTTCACTTAGGTAATTGGGTAAAAGCTTATAACATTTTACCATTAGGTGGATGACTTTTAGTGTACTCCTAGTGGCAACTGATTTATTTTCTGACGTTTTTCTTATTGTCACTCATGCACATATATGATTGTAGATAATAAGCCACATCAGATCTAGCAGTGAAACTTGTTGACTCTTCTAAGGTGTTATTCTGGCTTGTGAAAACAGTATTTTTATTCAAATATATGGAAGCATTTCTTTTTTTACAATCATTTTAATATTTGTATTCGGACCGATTATAAATTTTCATATTTTTTACTAGTTTTCCATAGTACCTTGCATTAGCCTGTTTGTGAATATCATAATAAAATATACATGGCTGGATAGAAAGTTAATCCAGCTTTCAGAAAATGTATAATGTATTGGGGTCTTTATCTTATTCCCATGACGTCTTTTTAACATTTCCCCACCTTGGAGATGAAATATTAATGTTCCCTGAAATAAATACATCACCTAGGCATTGTTTTGATCCAAGCACTTTCCTTCATATGCAACTTCGATACGGGCGTACTCATTCAATATTTATTGCTGCATAAAAGGAATATTCAAATAAATAGAAGCTGTCACTGCAGAGTACAAATTTTAAATTATTTGTGTTACTTCAAATATCTCCAATGTGTTAACCCTTTAAAAATAAGTTACTTCAAGATTATAAAACCATGCAACCTAATATAAATATGGCAGAAATTCAAAACCATCGGACCATGCAACTCGAAAAAACGGATCGTCACAAAGCCTGCACATATCATGTAGTCTTCAAGTATGTTTAATAGCGAGATGGTGATAATATACTAGGAATAGTTAACATGCCTGATGCTGTGTATTTTTAGTAGAATCAGACATGTTTAATTAGCACTCACTCTTTGGTCGTCTACAACCGTAAATGTAGTCATAACCATTAAGGCTGTCTACTACTGTAAATGTAGACACAGCAAGCATTTTGGTTATTACCATAATGTAGAAATAATAACCATATTGGCTGTCTACGACCGTATATGGAGACATAGCAACCATATTGGTTGTTTACAACCATAAATGTAGACATAGCAACCATATTGGCTGTCTGCAACCATAAATGTAGACATAACCATATTGGCTGTCTACTACCGTAAATGTAGACATAACCATATAGGCCGTCTACTACCATAAATGTAGACATAGCACCCATATTGGCTGTCTACAACCATAAATGTAGACATAACCATATTGGCTGTCTCCTACTGTAAATGTAGACAGCAACCATTAAGGCTGTCTACTACCATAAATGTAAACATACACAACCACCTTGCTATGATGCATGTAAGACATGGCGTCAATGTCCGTTGATGTATCCGTGATTTCACTGTTGACTGCTCACGTGACCAACTTGCGTACCTTCTGCCTAGTTTGGTCCCCCGCCACGAACAAGCAGTGCTTAGGCTTGGTATAAAGCTGTACGTCATTGGGACCAGTGTAGATGTTCCTCTGCGTTTGAGCTACTCTGCTCTGCGTGTGCGCTTCTCTGCAGTGACGCAGTCATGGCGTTAAGCCCATAGGCCTAATTTACGGTTATATTGTGCAATAACTATGGACCGGCATCTCATGTTGAGTTTTATTTTAATTATATATATTATGGGAATGTAAATATCGATCCAAAAATAGATGCTTTTATTGGTATATGTCATAGGCTTAATAAATTGATGACCTATGCGCTTAATGCCTTGACGACCATCGCCGCAGAGTAGTGCATGCCGCACGGAGGAACAACTACACTGGTCCCACCCTGCAGGTCCTCTATATATGGTCCATTACGGTAATGATTTGTGCCAAACCCACGAACTGCTTGTTTGTGGCGGGGGACCAACCTAACCTTCTGCTATGCTGTTAAACTGTTTTGTTTGAGAGCATACTTAAAGTTACATAATCCGAGGAAAGTATACAAATTTCAAAATCAAAGCATTTACCTGGACTTGGTCTTACATAGCTTAGAACCTAGATATACTGGTGCACTTAGTAAGCGTTGATTTCAGTTTTGTGCTGCACTTGAAATGTTATGTCCAGCATTTCGGTGTGCATGCCAAAATTAATTTTCCAAGTTTTGACTTAAAATATTTAAGTTAATTCAAAACTAACGAAAAGTAGCTTCTAATGATCAATCTAAAGTGCATAGAAGAAACTCAAAAATCATCGGAATATGCAACTTTAATGAAGACTTTTTCACATGGGACATATAAAGTGGAACCTGTCATGGTTAAATCAAGGATATTAATTCATATTAATTCTCAGTATTTTGCACCGGTTCAACAGGTATTACGGACTGACATGGAGTTGAAGAGCTGATGATGTTTATAATGTTAGCAGTTGGGGTGTAGACCTGATAAGTGTTACCTATCTTGGTATGCGCGTATTGCAGGTATTGCAATACCTCAGGGAGTTTGACGCCCCTGCCCTGCAGAGTTGTAAACCACTGCCTTGTGGTACAGGTTCTTGACAGAACCGAAGGCTAAGGGAGCAAACCCTAAACAGAAAACCATGTCACTGTGGCAGCATTAAGGGCGGTTGATGTATGGAACTCCCAACATCTCCCGACCAGCCACTGCAGGGGCAAATAGTTTTGCGCCTGTTTTGACATGTTCTTGCCAGTGTGAAACCTCTATTTGCTCCCCGAGAGAGTGCCACTGGTAACTTGCAAAAGCCAGCAGCACTTCAACATTTTTGCAGGCAGCTTTCATGAAATGTACAACCACACAGAGCGGCAGTCAAGTAATGAAAGCAATCTTTGTCGCAACGCGACCGACAGCATGATGATGATGATGATGATTGTATAACGATACAAAGAAACACTTACACATACAAAGAGGACCACACAATATTATTATACAGCGATGAAAGTGGTCTCTGACAAACCAAAAAATAGGGAAAAATACTGAAACAAAAACAGCGGAAATCTACAAGCAGCATAGGGTGCCAACACTGCAGACCGTGTGGACTGAAAGGGGTGGAGATTGGAACTAAGACCCTGCTTGGAGAGTACCATCTGACACCTGACTTCCGGTCATTTCCCGCGCTTCCCTGACAGTGCAAAGCCTATGAGAGAATTATTTCTGCGTACTAGCGGAAATCCACCCATCACTGGACACTCTAGCCGACAGAGTAATAATGGCTACTGGCCAACCAGGGTAGGAGTCTTAGCGAATATTAACAAATATTCCTGACATTTTGTGACAGTTAGAAACCAGGTGGAGAAAAGGAAATGCACAATTGTCCAAATATAAATCCCAAAATGCTGAAATCGCCTAAGTTTGTTTTTTATAAATAGGAAATAAAAAAGATAAACCATTGGTATCACAAATGGCCGAAATCAGCAAAATGGCGGAGATCTTTCATCCCTGGATATAATTAACCTGGTACAGTACAACCCCGTTAAACCAAGCTCGGTTAAACCAAACGATCGGTTAATCAAAATGTTTTTTTGGCGGCTCGGCAAAATACTACCATTTATAATATAAATCCAAACTATCGGTTAAAGCTGCATAGTCCAATGAAATATCAAATTTTCCAAACCAAACCAATTATCTAGATTTGATTTCACATATCTAACTTAGGTACTAATGCACTTATTAAGTATTTGTTTTTGCGTAGAAGGCAATACTGAGTCAATTTAACCGAACCTGTTAGTGCAGAAGTCTATGGTGTCAGAGTTTTGGCAAGCCTGCCAAAACTAATTTTCCATGTTTGCACTCAAAATATCTCAAAAGTTTACCATTTAAAATAAAAGTAACTTTAAACTAATGTAAAGTAGATACTAATGGTCCATCTAATATATGTATCTAAAAAAACACACCGAAATTCAAAACCATCAGACTATGCAACTTTAATCCAAACAAAATCGTCGGGCCCCAGGCCACTTCCGGTATGGTTAAACCAAACTTTCATGTGGTAGTAAGGTCATCTGAGACTTTTGTATATGATAAATGGTAGTATTTTGCCAGGTGCAGAAAAAAGTTTGGATTAACCGATCGTTTGGTTTAACTGCGCTTGGTTTAACTGGGTTATACTGTATATACATAAAAAAAGAATATTCAAAGTGTCCACATACATTGTATATTTCATTCATAATGCATCTGTGTTTTTGCCAAAGCCAAGTCAAGGTCAAAGCCAAAGCTTGGTTAAACCAATGATCGGTTAATCCAAACAAATTTCTAGGGTCCCGTCAAGTTTGGTTTAACAGGGTTATACTGTAATATGAAAACATACAGGGTATCGCTACTTTCACATCGGACCCTTCCCCCCCCCCCCTTTAATTAATTCATAAAACAGCTTTGCAATATAGTCTCAAGTCATATACAACTAATTCACTATTTACACAAATTTCAATTTAGGCGCCATCAATTCGGGGAATTACCTAAATAAACAGCAAGCTTAACCCCCCCCCCCCCCCCCCTGCCGACCAAAGCCATCTCACCATAATTGATGGTAAAATTAAATTAAAATTTTTTAAACTGTCCCCCACTGATTCAAAAATCGAAGCAACAATAACATATACACAGCAACATATATTAAATATTTATACATGGATAATATTTTGTTTGCTAAATAATTGTCCACCTGCTTTTGTAAGCCTCTTTAGTAATGGTACTAAATATTTCCTACGCTCCTTGATTTCTATGCACATCACATGCTATCACGCTCAGTAAGACCGAAGATAATGTATGATAAGATGCACCACTCAGTGCTTTCCCGTGAAATACACAGCAAAAAAGGTCCCCATAGCCCAGCCTGATTGTTTTTTTGGTTACAATTTAATATTGAGGTAATAATATATATTTCATATATCCACTAAAGGTTTGTATTTTTTGTTAGTAATTTCTCTTGGCTTCTAAATACACTTTTAGTCGATCAGCCATGTGGTGTTGGGGACCAATGAGCCATTTCTATGGGGTCCGACGAGCCACTTTGGGGTCCAATGGGCAGGTGGCTCATTGGACCCCACTGCATTTCAAAGGAATATATAGCAATGAAATCAATGTTATTTGGTAGAAAACTAATTCCTGATATTACTTTTCTTCAGAATAGATTAGAGTGCTGTATCAAGTATAGGAAGAATACCTAGGTCTCTTCTGAGCAGAGCTAATGAAGAGGGCTGTGGAAGAAGTTGTAGAGAAGAAAAGAGCGGTTCGAACACACAGCCACAGCCTTCCACTAGCACACAGTCACAGCCTTCTACCAACACACAGCCGCAACAGCCTTCCACTAGCACACAGTCACAGCCTTCTACCAACACATAACCACAACAGCCTTCTACCAACACACAGCCACAACCTTCCACTAGCACAGAGCCGTTTACCAACACACAGCCACAACAGCCTTCCAACACACAGCCACAACAGCCTTCTACCAACACACAGCCACAACAGCTTTCCAACACACAGCCACAACAGCCTTCCAACACACAGCCACAACACCCTTCTACCAACACACAGCCACAACAGCTTTCCACCAACACACAGCAACAGCCTTCCACGAGCACACAATCACAGCCTTCTACCAACACATAGCCACAACAGCCTTCTACCAACACACAGCCACAGCCTTCCACTAGCACAGTCATAGCCTTTTACCGACACACAAACACAACAGCCTTCTACCAACACACAGCCACAACAGCCTTCTACCAACACACAGCCACAACAGCCTTCTACCAACACACATCCATAACAGCCTTCCACCAACACACACCCACAGCCTTCCAATAGCACAGTCACAGCCTTCTACTAAGACACAGCCACAACAGCCTTCTACCAACACACAGCCACAACCTTCCACCAGCACAACAGCCTTCTACCAACACACAGCCACAACAACCTTCCACCAGTCAAATACAGATGTTAACCCTTTCTCCAGAGCAGATACGACCATACCCCAAGGCACCAGAGAGTAAGCAGTCTTCAAAGCACTATTCTCACAGACACACCTGTGAGAAACTTCATCGCAACTGTGAAGAGCAGGAAGTAGGACAGATTGCCAGCAAACCGGTGATTGCTAGACGCACACCAGAATACTGTTATATCCACTGTTGAACGTTTTGAAGAGAGCAGCTCTGAGGAGGAAACGGAAGATGCACATATTCCCTTTCAGGAGAAAGACCCCAGAGCCGAGTGATTATGTGCTCATTGAGTATGCCCGGAAGCGGAGCCTTGTTCACCACATTGGTGTAATAACACAACCAAAACATGATGATGGGGACTATGAAGTCCAGTTTCTCATAAAATCTACCAGGCACACTATGTCATTTTCATTTATTAAGCCTGTCCAGGAAGAAATAAGCTCAGTTGAGGCAGATTTGATTTTGGGGGTGCTTCCTAAACCTGTTGTGCAAACTACCAAAAGGCAGAAGGGAATCATACAATTCAGTGTCAACTTTGATGGGTTCAATCTTAACTAAGATTCAGTATTAGATTACCACTCTGAAACTACACTCAAACCATGGACACTGAGTCAATAGCACAGTAGGCTGAAGCACTGAAGTCAACGTGTTGAAACTGCAATTCACCACTTAATTTATTACAATATGTGCATCTCAAATGAAATTTGTGGCAGGAATAATTTTAAAATAAAGATTTACATGTGTGTTGTTTTTAGTTAGTTCCATTGTTTGAGATTATTGCCCATAGGACCCCAATGGGTGGCTCATGGTCCCTTACCCTGGGGCCCAATGAGCCATCACGGACCCTGTTACATAAGTGTCTCCCCTAGAGATGTTGTTTTAAGACAACCCATCAAATTATATATTGCAATAAAGAGCAATAATGTCTCTATAAGCTGAACAGTTTTGGTATCAACAGCTATGATGGTTTGGGTGATATGGCGACAATGCATCTTGTTTACCGTGGGATGGCGCCACTGCATGATTATTTCAGAATTTCCCATATGAAAGTGTTTGAGTGGCGCATCTTATCGTACATTGTCTTTGGTAAGACTCACGCACCACAAACACTACGTTTCAGTTGCGATATGCACACCCTTTCTGTAGTAGGGGCGCCACTATAATGTACAACAGGGATCCCCTCGGATAGAATATATATATAGCTATATATATATAGTTATATATATATATATGTGAAGACTGGCATGCATGCATGAGGAATGGTATAATGGATGAGGATGAGGATATCAGCATGAGCAACTTTCCCATATTCTCCAAGAATACCTTAGACATCGCCATGGAAACATTTCCGAAATGTGGGGCACTTATCTGGGGTTCGTAATTTTGTAAGATAAAAAAAGGGGGCAATGGCTAGTGACACAGTACCGCATCACTAATATTCTTTTTAGCTATTACCACATGACCAATCGCAGAGTTAATATTACTTGATGATAGCTAATTAGAAACCATTATACGAAGGCACACTTTTGCTGTTGCTGCCAGTGCTGTGTCAGCCAAGTGGATCGTTCAATTAGGTATAAAGATAGTCTTTATACATTTGTTTGCTTTAGTGTCACAGTACTGTCAAATATCATTTACCTTTGTTTGCTTTAGTGTCACAGTACTGTCATATATCATGTACCTTTGTTTGCTTTACTGTCACAGTACTGTCAGATATCATGTACCTTTGTTTGTTTTACTGTCACAGTACTGGCAGATATCATGTACATTTGTTTGTTTTATTGTCACAGTACTGTCAGATATCATGTACATTTGTTTGTTGTAGTCACAGTACTGTCAGATATCATATACCTTTGTTTGTTTTACTGCCACAGTAGTGTCAGATATCATGTACCTTTGTTTGTTTTACTGTCACAGTACTGGCAGATATCATGTACATTTGTTTGTTTTACTGTCACAGTACTGCCAGATATCATGTACATTTGTTTGTTGTAGTCACAGTACTGTCAAATATCATGTACCTTTGTTTGTTTTACTGCCACAGTACTGTCAGATATCATGTATATTTGTTTGTTTTACTGTCACAGTACTGTCAGATATCACATACATTTGTTTGTTGTAGTCACAGTACTGTCAGATATCATGTACCTTTGTTTGTTTTACTGTCACAGTACTGGCAGATATCATGTACATTTGTTTGTTTCACTGTCACAGTACTGTCAGATATCACATACATTTGTTTGTTGTAGTCACAGTACTGTCAGATATCATGTACCTTTGTTTGTTTTACTGCCACAGTAGTCAGATATCATGTACCTTTGTTTGTTTTACTGTCACAGTACTGGCAGATATCATGTACATTTGTTGTTTTACTGTCACAGTACTGTCAGATATCATGTACATTTGTTTGTTGTAGTCACAGTACTGTCAGATATCATGTACCTTTGTTTGTTTTACTGCCACAGTACTGTCAGATATCATGTATATGTGTTTGCTTTACTGTAACAATACTGTCAAATATCATGTGCATTTGTTTGTTTGACTGTCACAGAACTGTCAGATATCACGTACATTTGTTTGTTGTAGTCAGAGTACTGTTAGACATTGTGTACATTTAATGCAATGATGCCCTCCAGCCCCAATATTTGTCACGTAAGAGATTAAAAAAACAAAACAATGCCAGCTCAGCAATTCAATTGAACTAAGGACCTTTAGTATAGTATAACGCTCTCGCAACTGAGCTACTGAGACATACGTCACATGAACAGTGAATGCACCCGAGTGGTTGTATGTACACATTATCAAAGAAAAATGTATCAAGCATTGTGATTGGTTCAGTGTCAATCGACAAATGAAGCACATGGTAACACAGTACTGTCAGTAGACACAGTGCTTCCTTTCTTAATTTTTTTTTTTTTTTTTTGCAGTGCTAATTCAGCAAAATAACCCAACACTAAGACAGGGATGGCATTTTTGGGTGGTGAAGCGAGGATTTAGGAGCCGGCTGGGGAACTAGGGTCAACCGGGTATTTGTTGTTGAAGATTTATACTGCCTATCATAGATAAGCCTGAATACGCTTGTTTTCACCATTAGACAGTTTGTCGATAGAAAGCCCGAGCCTACACTTTTACCGACCCAAGGGATTTTTAACCTCCCACACCACATAGACATGGTATGAGAGCAACTGGCCTTTGATGACACTGTAAGTTATACACAGCGGTGGAAATCCAAATTAGCAGAGGTGGGGGTCACAGGGAACCGAACCACTGACCTTCAGATTAGGAGTCTGACCTAGAAAAAAGTCAGACACTCTAACCACTCCGCCACAGAGAACTCCTTGCGCGTTCACCCTGGGAAACCAATACCTTGCAGTTACAGCCTAATAAGGCTCCGACTGGGGGGGTGGGGGTGGGGGGAATAACCACCAAATTAAAGTTGCATAATTTGTTGGTTTTTGATATTTTAGTTAAATATATTAGGTTAACAATTATGAGCTAGTCATATTTTGTGTGCGCACACTAATTAATCCCAAGTGCAAGAAAGCACTGCTATGTGAACTAGATCAGGTCACCCACCGCCTGTCGAAGCCAGTGAGTTTTGATGTTCTGAGGGAGCAAAAGTCCAAAGAAATTATTAAAGAACATTGTTACGCAAACTGCGTGACTTCGCCAGTGCATCCTGAAAACTGTTTATGGCGAAGCAACGCTCCAAATACGTTAAAGAATTTAGGAAGACAAGTAGCATACTCTGGATGGGATCGCCAAATGAGGTAAGTACCCGCTTCCCATGTGACAGGTTGCGGGTTCGATCCCCTTCAGAATCAAATCAATGACTTAAAATATTTATACTTGTTGTTACCTAGCTTGACCCTGAAATTCATTGACCCTAAAATTCCCCTGTTCAACAAAAATTAGTTTTTAAAGTGTTGGATGGCCATGCTGCATGTATCTTCACAGTGCAATGCCACTGGCTACAGGAGCACAACTATTATTGATTGGCTAGTAGGTTAGGGTTTTTATGTCCGAGCAACATCTGAGGTCATATGAGGGAGGGAGGGCTCCCACCCATCTGTGTGGTGAGGTGCATTGTGGGTGTTGATCTATTATTGACTGTATGGTTGGTTAGGTTTTTATGCCCCAGCAACATCTGAGGGCATATGAGGAGGGAGGGAGGGAGGGAGGGCTCCCACCCACCCCACCCATCTGTGTGTTGTGGTGCATTGTGGGTAGCTAGTGTCACATTATTGCGGCGCAAAGGCTAGGCCATGGTATGCAAGCGGTAACCTTTGCCAATAGACTTGTGAGGAAAGAAAGAAGAACCATGATGTCATCACGGCAACGCTATGATGAACCGCGCTGTTAAATGAATGAGTATGAGTGAGTGTGTGTGTATGGGGGGGGGAGGGGGGGGGGGGGGAAGGAGGGGAAGGAGGATGCGGATTCATTTGATCGCCAAGGTAGTCTTCTTTTACAGCTGCATAGTCCGATGAAAACATCAAATTTTCAAAACCAAAACAATTATCTAGATTTGATTCTACATAACCTAACCAAATAGATACTGGTGCACTTATTAAACATGTGTCACCACACAGAAGGGAATACTGAGGCATTGTAATGCTTATAATAGAACCTGTTACTGCAGAAGACAATGGCGTCAGAGTTTTGGAATGCTTGCCAAAATTAATTTGGCATGTTTGTACTTAACTATCTAAAAACTTAGGCATTTAAAATATAAGGTAATTCAAACTGAAGTAAGTTAGATTTTAACGATCAACCTAATATATTTATCTCAAACAATGACAGATGTTTGTTGTTGTTTTACGTCCTAGAAACATCTAAGGTCATATCAGGACGGGACAATGACATAAACTCAAAACCATCGGACTATGCAATTTTAAGTAAACCTCTGAAAAGAATTATTCATGCAAGGGTTCAGGCCATCTTCTTTGCTTGCACAGCCATTGTGTAAAACAAACACCTCTTCTAGCAGTCTACTGATTGCAAGAAGCTAAGCTTTGTTTTAAACAAAATAATCCCCAGTGCCCGTACAACGGTAATCCCCTTAATTGGAATAAATCGGAAAAACCAATAAATGATTACCGATACACCATGGATATGCCGGGATGTCGATACAAAAGTGACGGCTCAGTTTAGCTTGGATGAACAAATGCTAGGATGAGTTTCAGCCGGGTGGCTTTTTTTCAGGTGTCCAGCGATGAATGATGATGAGGAGAGCAAAGAGGTGGCGCAGCCGAGACTGAGGCGCTTCGACACCACAGCCCGGTCAGCGCCCGGATCGAAATGCTACAAGGCAGTTTCCAGACCGGCTGATGAAACTTGTGCCAGTAGAACTGTGATGTCATCCGGCTTTCCACCTGAAGCACAAGGAAGATTGATCATCGTTATTGTCAACTGTTAAGCAATGTTTATTGTCAATTAGTTAAGGCCCTGTCACACTACGACGTTTCCCCCGGCGCACCGCCAATGCGCAAGATATTTGCTAGGGCTCGAGACACGTCCAACTTTTCGGCATTGTGGGAGAAAGTTTGACGGGTTGCAGCGTGCTAGTGGCGTTTTGGTGGCGCGTCGGTAACGCCCCCTCCAACCCGCCGGCGCCGAAGGTTTTGTGCAAGCACAAAATGATCGGCGTGACCCGACGCGCACCGACGTGTCCATTCACACGTTGCTATCACTCAACGTGTACCGACGCGCCGTTAACGCGCCGGTAACGTGTCCCAACATTTCGACCAAAAAGGCAACACATCGACGCGCGTTGGGGAGAAACGTCATAGTGTGACAGGGCCGTTAATGTAAGTTATTACAGGGTCCGTACACATGTTAAGATAATGGAATTCAAGGCTATCTGAAGGCAGTATTTGATAGGAATTGAAGACTATTTTCATTTGAATTTAGTCTGAAATCGCCAGTCCGCCATGGCTTAGGGTGCTCTATAAGTTTATGGGGCGGGGGGAGGGGGGATTTCCTCAATTCACATAAATCAACAGGGATGAAAGTGGTCTTTTCGGGGGGAAAAAGCGGAAATGCTGATATTCTCCCATAGGCTTAGCATTGTCAGGGAATCACTGAAAATTCCCGGAAGTCGGGTTTCATACATATTGGTATACGCTGATAGTGATGCGCCGTTTGAAGCACGTATTAGTAGTATACGGTGCTAGTGCTGCAGCGTTTGCATCACATATCGGTATACGCTGATAGTGTTGTGGCATCAGAAGCATGTATTAGTAGTATACGTTGATAGTGCTGCGCTGTGAAGGCATTAGTAGTATAAGCTGCTAGTGCTGCGGCGTTTGCACCACATATTAGTATACGCTGATGGTGCTGCAGCGTGAAACAATGTATTGGTTGGTTGGTGGAGTTTTACATCCTGGCAACATCTAAGGTCATATCAGGACAGGCACAACTTATTAGTATACACTTATAGCTACAGGAAAAATCCCGGAGATCTTTCAGCCCTGAATCAAATACATTACTTGTTATTTATTCATTTCATCAAAATATAAGGTCATATCAGGGCAGTCCAACCTTTTTCTGAGCAAGAGCTGCTTCAAATATGACTTTTCTGTGTGACATTTATTTCAGAAATGGAGAGAAAAAATTAAATAGTCCCTGCGTTCTTTCCAGTTAAGTACCCCATCTAAAATAAATTATCACGCAGCTGGCTGTAAAGCAATAAATACAAACCAGTATTGTTTGTTTGTTGTTGTTTTATGTCCTAGCAACATCTAAGGTCATATCAGGACGGGTACCGACTTGTGACAGTGCGCACTCATGGCGACTTTATAGTGCTGTCTCACTGGGAAACCAGGCCGCCAGCACCATGACCTGGTATCCCACTCAGTCACATTATCCTGATACTAAGCAAACTAGTCTTTGTCCTATCCTATTAATGCTGAGCGCCAAGCTAAGTAGCGCTAAATGTGATATAAGTCATTGGTTTGACTCCGACGGGGTTAACGCACGACTTCCCACAGAGGAAGACGTACCAATTCAGACATCCCTGTTACGAGGTTATCGCAATGTTTTAACAAAAGGCAGCAACAAGCTGGAAAAGTTGCTGATTAAATTAAAAAACACAAGCCCACCTGTAATGTCAGCCCCGAAGCCATTGGCTATGGCATTCCGCGCAAACGGTGACATGTACTCGGGGTCAGCCGCAAGTTCTCGGCAATGTTCTACAATTGAGTTGGCGACGATCTGTATACTGTCCTCGGTAGCATTCTGAAAAGCGAAGAAACGGGAGGTACCAATTACAGGGTCCGTACACATGGGAAGATATGGAATTCAAGGCTATTTCAAGGCTGTTTTTTTAAATAGGAATTCAAGACTATTTTCATTTGGATTTCAGGAAAAACAACAATGGTGAATGGCGATTTCAGACTAATTTAGATCCGTGGTGACAGTTTAATGGAATTCAAGCCTTTTCAAGACTAATTACCCAAAATAGCTTAAATTCAAGACCTTGAAATGGGGAAAATGAAGTTTAAGACTTTTCAAGACTTTCCAGGCCCCATACAGACCACGCAATTGACACGCTAATCAAGGACGAAAACAGGTCAGATCTAATGGATTTGGGATAATATTGACAAATGTCAAAATCAATTTGCAAAAGTCGGGAAAGCTGTTGTATGGATGAAACGTTTGGTGATTAAGCAAAATTATAAATGTTTGGTGATTAAGCAAAAATATAAATGCTTTTTCTTTGAAAAAAAAGATTATAATATATATTTTGTTTTAAAGTTCCAACTGAAAAAAACCTCAAAATGTCGACATATTAAAGTTGTATAATCCGATGGTTTTGAGTTACTGCCACATTTTCTAAGGATACATATATTACGGTTGATCATAATGTACTTTACTTTAATTAGAAGTGACTTTTTTTAAATTAAAAGGATCCACTTTGGCGATATTTGAAGTGAAATGACACCAAGTTAATGTTTGGCATTGCCTACTGAAATGTAGATAAAGGATTCACCCCGTACTTGCAGTACACGGGTGAATACCAACCCTATATAAAAGCAGTCGAAAAGTGGGGAAATGAAATGAGAGCCTAAATTCACAATCTAAGATGTAACACTTATTCTTTATATATGTCTTCATATTTCCCCGCTACGTTTGAGTTGAAAAATATATTAAAACATCCAGTTTAATAGAATTCAAAATTGAAATCGCCACCATATTGTCTTTTTTGCATTCTCTCCAATTTCATCAACTCTGTGCCGATATAAGTACCCATTTGATATTGGAGCCAGTTCCATACTAAAGCTATTTTCGCCAGTATTTAGACTACGTTGTCGTTCACCCGTACAGGGTGAATCTTTTATCTAACTGAAATGATGGTCACCATAGACTTCAGCAGCCACAGGTTCTATTAAATTAACCTACTATTCCCTTCTACGCAGCAGGAGCAGCAAATATTTAATGAGTTCACTAGGATCTCAGTTAAATACACAGGATAAAATCCACATAAGTATTTTGGTTTACAAAATGTTACACTTCAATCGGACTATGCAGCTTTAACGTCACAGGCGATACTGAGATGAGAACATAAGAAGGCGGTCCTATGCATACGTGGAGCTGGTTCACGTGCTCCAGGATCATGCCATCCGTCATGTTGTCGAAGAGCCCGTCCGTGCCCACCAGGATCACATCGCCTTCCTCCACACCGAACGAATGGCTCTCCGCAGACTCGGGGCTGGAGAACCAAGCAGCAAAAATATTTTTCTATCTCGTTAAATCTGTGTGTGTGTGTGTGTGTGTGCGTGTGTGTGTGCGTGCGTGTGTGCGTGCGTGCGTGTGTGTATAAATATAATGGTACCATTTTCTTTTTTAATTACAAGATCTAATAAAGTCCAGCAGAATATATTTGAATCATATATATTCATTGTGATTGTCAGTTATAAACGGACTTTTAAATATAAACACACACAACAAAACAACACTTTCCTCAGCATCCTAACCCAGCAGATAGCTAATGCCCGGTACACACCTCCTGTATAAAACCTAAAACTGCCCGTTTCGCAACTAAGTTTGAGTTTGAGTCGGTTTCAGTCTTTAGATGTGTGACCCCTTAACACACCTGAGCCTTCAGATTTGCGACTTAAAAAACTCAGTTTTAGGGCTTAAGACTGGAATCTTATAAGATTCGAAAAATGAATCGGGCAGTTTTAGTTGGGAAACGGGATGGGTCGGGTTGTGACGGGTCGCGTCGGGCAGTCAGTTTTAGCACGTGAATCGTATACGGGAGGTGTGTACCAGGCGTAAGCCTACATATCCGAAATGGAAAAAAAAGAATTATAACATTTATGATCTAGTTCTCACAAACAACTTTTTTAATTTTGGATTAATGGATGGCTTACAACAAGCAGACAGCTAAGCCTACATATCCGAAATGGTGAAAACAAATTATAACTGTGGTGTATGTATCAACCACCCGGACATGACCCGCGCTTTGTTACATATATATGGGTCCTTCTCAGAAGTTGTATATCAATATCAAAATGCTGTCAAAGCCCTATATACATGTCCCCTTGCATCTGAATAATTTAAAATAAACATATCCTAACATTTTTAAGTAGGTCAAATGATGCTCACAGCCAATAAATAGCAGTATAGCATGGAAACCAATCTGACTTCAAAATAAGATTTTCCACACAACGCTTGACATTTTTAGGACATTTCACATGCCACTTGCTTTATAAACAGTAGTAATAATAATTTGAAACTTCATTGCTATGGTTTTGTCTTATTTGTGATGATTAAAGAGAAAAGCAGAACAATATTAGCATGGTAACAGTCCAAGTGGAATCAACAATTTTACACAAATGTTTGCCTCAAATTTCAATGTTTATGGGCAATTTCAGGATTGATCTTTTAGTATACCATAACTGGGTCCATGCAAAGAGTGTGAAATGGTGAAAATAGTTCTTGTACTGTATCTGTACTCATTGTTTGATACACAGTTTCATAGTATTTGCAAGTGTAAACGAAATGTTACGATGTTAATGACTCCAGAAAAGGTTAACTATTTCATCATTTTTATAGAAATAAATGGTTTCAACTTAATGAAGACATTGTATATGACCATTTGAAGTGAAATGTGCTGTTCAGAGGTTTTCATTAAGTTTGTGACACTTTATTTTCAATGCTGTTGACAATATCACAAATTAGTGATGTCATTTTCTATTTATTTAGCTACATCCATCCCAATAAGATACATAATACACAATATTAACATTTACTTTTGATCTAAAATATCTAACACATTATTGGGCTAAATGGTGAAATCTATATATTGACACTCTAATAATGGGTTTCTTGGAAATATGCATTTCAAGTAGACTACCTCAAGTGGTACACAGTTTCTGAGAACGGCCCATATACATATACAACAATAAGATCTAGTTCTCGCAAACAACTTAGTCAATTAAAATTAAAAGCGAAATGGAGAGAGAGAAAAAGAGATACATCTATGATCTATTTCTCTGAAACAACTTTTTTAATTTAAATTAAATGGATGGCTTACAACAAGCCAGCATATAGCTAAGCCTACATATCCGAGTTGGAGAAAAATATAATAACATCTAGCCTAGATATCCGAAATGGAGAAGAAGAAAACAATTATTCTTGGTTAATTCTCACTTACCTGTCCCTTATGACGACCCCCTGTAACGTGGAGGGTGCGACTGAGAGTTGGAAGGGCGTGTTGAAGTAGTGCTGCTGCTCCTGTGACCTCTCAATGACCTTGCCGCGCCGTATCACTAAATAGCCGCTGTCGCCCAGGTTAGCAGTGTACACCTTCTTCTCTTCTCGCGCCAGCGACACAAGGCACGCAGTGCAGCTACCTGTGAGGAAAACAATATTCACAACTCCTTGACAATATTTTCTTTCAAATGTAGTGTGATAGGCTAAATCCGGCCAGTTCCTCCCTAGTCTGTCAAGTGTATGCAGCATGGAAAGACGATGACAAGAAGAAACGTGTGCTTCAAGGTTTATTTCCAGTATCTCTGCCCATGTGGCGTCACAGAACCAAGTGACCTGCCCCCTGACCAGCCAGGTCGCAGGTAACCTCTGAAGGTAGGGGGAGCCACTAGGTGACTGGTGCACTCACTAGTCACTTGGTGCCATGGAGAAGGAACAGTCAGTGAATTTATGTTGGTTGTTGGTGTTTGTTGGGGCTTTACGTCCTGGCAACATCTAAGGTCATCCCAGGACAAAAACCGACTTGTGCGTACTCATGGTGACTTTACAGTGCTGCCCCAATGGGAGACCATGTTACTACCACAACAACCTGATTTCCCACTCAGTAACATAATCCTGACACAAACTTGACTGAGCCAACCAGTCCTTGCCCTATCCTAGTAATGCAGAGCGCCAGGCGAGGTAGCGACAAGTACCAATTTTGTAAGTCATTGGTTTGACTCGTCTGCGATTTGAACTCCTGACTGCGCTCTAACCGATTTGGCCAGCGCATCCGGTCATGAATTTATGAGAACACACATTTGTGGAAGCCAGATGCCAGGGAAGCCACTCATAAAGTAGGTTAATGTCATAACCTCGCGTTGGTCTTTCCCTCAATCCAAGTATGACACGTAGCCGCATCTACGCATCAGTTGGGCACAACCTAGACTGCCTTGTTTGTCCACCCCTTTCCACTTAATATCATTCAAGCTTGTCACAGACACCACAATTAACTTATTATGATTTTAACCTAAAACACAGCAGTTCAAAATTTAAATAATTTGACATTAGGACTGGAAGCCAAAACATAATTTACAAAGTTTTATGTTTAATAGTCAACTTAGAAGCTAATGCACCCATAAGTCATTCCATCGGGGTTCACCCCCCCCCCCCCCAAAGAATATTAAAACTAGCTGGCTTCGATTTGGTTGTTTGTTGAGGTTTTACGTCCGAGCAACAGTTATGGTCATATTAGGACGGAGGCAAGGCTATACACAACAGAGAGTGGTTACCCCCGCCAGTGTGAGATGGGCCAATTGTGCGCGCTTGAAATTTGCCCTGCTTGATCAACTAATAATGTAATACTAATCAGCGTTCGAAATAAAGAGCTTGTCCGCAACAAGTGAAAATTACACCCCACTTTGTCTGGTGGACAAGTGAACTTTCCATTGCTTATTTCCATCACTGCATATATATATATATATCATAAGAAGTATAAATTGTTGGCCAAGATATATCAAATCTGACCATCCGACAGTGGTAGTGACCAGACGCAGCTGGTATCCAGGTGGCCAGGAGCCACTCACAGGTGGCACCCTAGTGGCGGAGGCAGGAACTAACTCCTATGACAGTAGTACAATAGGTAATATCTAACTCCTATGACAGTAGTACAGTAGGTAATAACTATTATAGAGAGAACTGATAAGTGATAGTGTCCCTGTTTATATCCCCATAATAGATTATAGAGCACATATTTGTATAGAAGGTAAATACTGTGGACAAGTGAAAATTCAGACGAAAATGTAAAAATTCAGACGGACAAGTGAAAATCACACTAAACTTGTCTATTGGACAACTGACAATTTCTATCACTGCTAATTCTTCAAAATGTCATTTAATTTGTTATAAAAAAGAAATCACATCAAAGTATCAGCTATTTCTGGTACATACCGATCTGGGCCTCCTTGCTCTCAAGTACCTCTTCGTAGCTGTCGGCGAGAATGTCCTTCGGCCTCTGCGGATGGAACTTGCCCTCACGTACGAGCCGCTCGCAGGTTTGCATGAGATAATTGGAGAAGATGGAAGGGTCGACACCGTAAGACCGCCACCCACCCACACCATCAGCCACTCCTGGAAGAAGCCGGTAAGAAAACATCATTTGTCTGTGTGTGTGTTTGTTTGTTGATGCTCTACATCCTAGGATATGCAGGTATTGCAATACCTCAGGGAGTTTGACGCCCCTGCCCTGCAGAGTTGTAAACCACTGCCTTGGGGTACAGGTTCTTGACAGAATCGAAGGCTAAGGGAGCAAACCCTAAACAGAAAACCATGTCACTGTGGCAGCATTAAGGGCGGTTGATGTATGGAACTACCAACATCTCCCGACCAGCCACTGCAGGGACAAATAGTTTTGCGCCTGTCTTGACATGTTCTTGCCGGTGTGAAACCTCTATTTGCTCCCCGAGAGAGTGCCGCTGGTAACTTGCAAAAGCCAGCAGCACTTCAACACTTTTGCAGGCAGCTTTCATGAAATGTACTCGAATGGACGGGGCTGCCCTCTATGGAAGATCTTCTGATCAAAAAGAATCTCCATTGGACTGGACACGTCATGAGGATGTCATCAGACAGGCTACCAAAGCAGATCCTCAATTCTCAACTGTCTTTTGGTTACAGAAAGAGAGGGTGCCCTCATCTCCGGTTCAAGGATACCATCAAGAGAAACCTGAAGCTGCGAGACATTAACACCGACTCATGGACATCACTCTCACAGCAGAGAGTTAAATGGAGAGGGGCAGTCAAGTAATGAAAGCGGTCTTTGGCGCATCACGACCGACAGTATGATGATGACGTCCTAGGAACATCTACGGTGATATCAGGACGGGTACCAACTTGTTGCAGTGCACACCCATGGCAGGTCGACCACTACCCTATATCGATCGTTTAATTTGGGTCCCAAAATGATTGCCCATTGTAACGATAAAAAAAAACCTCCCTAAACCGACCACCTTCCTAAATGGATCGGTCGATTTAGAGAGGTTTTATTGTATACATAATAATTTCAATTCTAGCCTAGTCATGAATTCAAATGATGCCGTTGAGGTACCTGACTGACTTTTCTCGCTCATTGCATCAGGTGACAGAATCTCTGTCTCTTCTCCCGCACCCCCCCCCCCCCTAACCCTTCGATTAATTTTGTTTAAAGGTGCATAGTCCGATGGTTTTCAGTTTCTGTCATTTTTCTTAGATAAATATATTAAGTTGACCATTATAATACACCTTACTTTAGGTTGAAGCAACTTATATTTTAAATGGCTAACTTTGGATATTTGAAGTGCAAACATTACAAATTAATTTTAGCAAAACATGCCAAAACCCAAACAACATAGGCTTCAGCAGTAACAAATTTAATTAAATTGACCCATATCACCTTATATGTGGCAACAAATATTTAATAAGTTTTTTGTTTTCTTTAAGTTTGTTTAAAGAAGCGAGTTATACCTCATTGGGAAAACAAACAAACTCAGAATAGTTCTAATTTGTGCCACAGGGTGGTGCATGCTTAGTACTGAACTTTTCCACTTGATGGTGTACAGTGAGCTAGATTGGTCATGTGACAGCTGTTGTTGTGAAAATGGTTGGGTGAGTGGAGAGAAGGGAGGGTAAAACTTATGTATTTTCAATTTTCTTTAGAGTAGTTCAAACAGGAAATATATTTGCTTTAATGTGAAATATATGTTAGTACAATTACATTGCATAATTCAATGAGAAACACATATAGATGAAAAATGTTTTCTTGTTGTTGAATGTAAAAAGGTTTTAGACTGTATGGGGTTTGAACCCACAAGACAAAACAACTTCAGATTACAAGTCCAACACCCTAACCACTAGGCCACACATCATTACTTGTCTCAGTTCAGGCTATTTGTGTATAGGACGTCATATATATAAGGTGTGTGTGTGTGTATATACATATTTATATATGTATGTATGTATGTATGTATGTATGTATGTATGTATGTATGTATGTATGTATGTATGTATGTATACATGTACGTATGTATGTAAATGTATGTTCTGCATGCATCCGTTTGAAATTTGTCAGTTACACTGTATATAAAAGGGAACAACATATATACATACCTTGTATATATACGTCATATATATATGACATATATACTATTACTAGTGCATATACTAGTAATGCATACATGTTATATATGACTAGTATATATACATCATACATATGATATACACATGGTATATAATGTTTATTGTTCTATATGTGTTTCTGATTGAATGATGCAATATACATACATAAATAAATATGTAAATAAATGCATACATACATAGCCTGTATATATGACGTCATATATATATATGGCGTCATATATATACAAATAGCCTGAACTGACACAGCCAATTATATGTGGCCTAGTGGTTAGGGTGTTGAACTTGTAATCTGAAGTTGTTTGGTGGTGTGGGTTCAAACCCCATACAGTCCAAAACCTTTTTACATTCAACAACAAAAAAACATTTTCATCTATATGTGTTTCTCATTGAATTATGCAATGGAATTGTACTAACATATATTTTACATTAAAGCAAATATATTTCCTAATTGAACTACTCTAAAGAAAATTGAAAATACCCCAGTTTTACTCTCCCTTCTCTCCACTCACCCAGCCATTTTTAAAACAACAGTTGCCAGCTAGTCCCAGCCTCAGACGCCCCCCCCCCCCACCCTGACCTCAGCACTGACCCACTTCTGGTGGTGAAGTGGGTCCACTACTGTCCCCACACATATTTGGTTATATAAACATAAAAACTAAACAAGGTTGTGCTTGGAGAACATTCGTCGGAGTACGGTTCCTGTCTCAGCAGCCTATACCTGGCCTGTTTAACAACGCCTCTAGAGCACATTGATTTTATCATTGGCTATTGGATGTCAAACATATGGTCATTCTGACATATTTCTTTAGAGGAAACCCACCACTGCCACATAAGCAGCAAGGGGTCTTTTATATGCACTTTCCCACAGACAGGACAGCATATACCACGGCCTTTGATGAATCAGTTGTGGACCACTGGTTGCTTTAATAGGTACACCAGTATCTAAGCTACATATATAAAATCAAATTTAGTTAATTGCTTTGGTTTTGTAAATTTGATGCTTTCATCGGACTATGCCGCTTTAATATATATATACATAATTTGTCATCTTTTTCTATCTCTCCCTACATGAAAGACATACCTCCATGCCCGCCAGCTTCCCCATCTCCGTGTTGACTGTGTGACTCACGTCGCCAGGAGCAAGCAGCCTGATGCAATGTGAGCCTCACACTCTGCCAGTCAGGTGACCTCGAGGCAAAACGCCAAGTTCAACCAAAATTACATACTCAACTGGAAACCTTTTTTGTTGCTTGCTGACACGAATCAGCAGCGTGTTTGGAACTGACCTCCGAGGTCAACAGCTAGTGGTGCTTAAGTTCTACCTCTGTAGCTTTAAATCCCATCATGGATTGTGGACCTCTGTGGTGCAAGGCTACATTGTGCACCACCTGTGACCTCTCTACTTTTATACTACACCTCTGTTACACATGGCTACACCATTGACCTCTGTACTGTACTTATAGATTATTGACCTCTGTTACACATGGCTACACCATTGACCCCTGTACTGTACTTATAGATTATTGACCTCTGTTACACATCACTACACCATTGACCCCTGTACTGTACCTATAGATTATTGACCTCTGTTACACATCACTACACCATTGACCCCTGTACTGTACTTATAGCCTGTTGACCTCTGTGATGCGTGACCACACTCCTGACCTCTGTAGGTACAAATTGCTGGCCTACATGATGCATAGCTACACTACTGACCTCTCTAGCTACTAAGTTACTGACATCTGTGGTACATAGTTATGCTACTGACTTGTAGAGCTCTACTATGTGTGTTTGAGTTTTATGTCTTGGCAACATCTAAGGTCATATAAGGACGGGTGGTGGTGGAGGAGGAGGAGGAAGAAGAGGAAGAGGAGGTGGAGGAGGAGGAAGAAGAGGAAGAGGAGGCGGAGCAGGAGCAGGAGGAGTAGGAAGAGGAGGAAAGGGAGGAGGAGGAGGAGGAGGAGGAGGGAGGAGGAAAGGAAGAGGAGGTGGAAGGAGAGAGGAAGAAGAGGAAGAGGAGGCGGAAGCAGGAGCAGGAGGAGTAGGAAGAGGAGGAAAAGGAGAAAAGGAGGAGGAAAAGGGGAGGAAAAAGGAGGAGGAGGAGGAGGAGGAGGAGGAGGAGGAGGGAGGAGGAGGAGGAGGAGGAGGAGGAGGAGAGGAGGAGGAGGAGGAGGAGGAGGAGGAGGGAGAGGAGGATGGGAGGAGGATGAGGAGGAGGAGGAGGAGGAGGAGGAGGAGGAGGAGGAGGAGGAGGAGGAGGAGGAGGAGGGAGGAGGAGGAGGAGGAGGAGGAGGAGGAGGAGGAGGAGGAGGAGGAGGAGGAGGAGAGGAGGAGGAGGAGGAGGAGAGGAGGAGGAGGAGGAGGAGGAGGAGGAGGAGGAGGAGGAGGAGGAGGAGGAGGATATAAATCGGAAATCTTGCGTCCCTAATTATGGGCCCATTGCAGAGCCAACCATTTAACTCATAAAATGGGCCAGTAGAACAGGGGACTCGCATGCGGGAGATCGGGAGTTCGGTTCCCAGTCAAGTCAAAACAATGACTTATACAATTGATACTTGTCACTTCCTAGCCTGGTGCTCAGCATTAATATAATAGGGCAAGGACTGGTTAGCTCTCTGTCAGGATAATGTGACTGAGTGGGACACCGGGTCATGGTGCCCATGGCTATGCTGATTTCCCAGTGGGGCAGCATTATAAAGTTGCCATGCGTGCGCACTGTCACAAGTCGGTACCCATCCTGATATGACTTTAGATGTTGCAAGGATGTAAAACTCCAACAACTGAGTATAAAATGGGCAGTGGACCAACCTTTTCAATTTCATTGGATATTCCTGCATTTGAGTAAACCTGAAAGTTGGTGGAACTGCACATGGTTTTATTTATTTATTTGTTTCTTTGTTTGTTTTTAAACAAACTCCAGCTGCCATAGACTGGGGACAGCATTCTATGTAAATGTATTAGTATTATTGTGCCTTCTATGCCACAACTTGAGGTATGCAGGTATTGCAGGTATAGCAATACCTCCGGGAGTTTGACGCCCCTGCCCTGCAGAGTTGTAAACCACTGCCTTGTGGTACAGGGTCTTGACAGAACCGAAGGCTAAGGGAGAAAACCCTAAACAGAAAACCATGTCACTGTGGCAGCATTAAGGGCGGTTGATGTATGGAACTCCCAACATCTCCCGACCAGCCACTACAGGGACAAATAGTTTTGCGCCTGTCTTGACATGTTCTTGCCGGTGTGAAACCTCTATTTGCTCCCCGAGAGAGTGCCGCTGGTAACTTGCAAAAGCCAGCAGCACTTCAAACACTTTTGCAGGCAGCTTTCATGAAATGGAGAGCGGCAGTCAAGTAATGAAAGCAGTCTTTGTCGCATCGCGACCGACAGCATGATGATGATGATGAGTCAATATGAGTCCTATTGTTGGGGCGGAGTTGTTAGTGATGCATTAGACCAGCTGTGGCCAGTACAGACCACATGTACTATACATACTACATATACCTACTACATATGTTATATATACTAGATATAATACATACACCAAATATACAATATTCCCCATATAGCATATTCTACATATATTATTTATACTACATATATAAAACATACTGTAAAATATCCTGATACTCAGCAAGCGGGGAATGCAAATGTTCTATTACTGATCAGCAGAGAGCTAAATGGAGAGCGACAGTCAAGTAATGAAAGCAGTCTTGGTCGCATCACGACCGAGAGCATGATGATGATGATGATGCCACAACTCACAAGCCACAAGTCAGCACACTGTGGGAGGCTACCAGTGGTCAGCCAGCCCTCGTCACACCAACTGCATAGTCCGATGAAAACATCAAATTTTCAAAACCAAAACAATTACCTCAATTTGATTCTACTTATCTAACTTAGATACTTGTGCACTTATTAACCATTTGTCACTACATAGCAAGGGATATTCAGGCAATGTAATAAAACATGTTCCTGCCAACATTAATTTAGCATGTTTGTACTTCAATTATATCAAAAGTTAGCCATTTAAAACACAAGTTACTTCCAACGAAAGTTATGTAGATTATAGTGATCAACCTAATAATATATTTATCTCAGAAAATGTCAGAAACTCAAAAGCATCGGACTGTGCAACTTTAATATTTGTTTTTTATTGGAACCAACAGGGCAGAGCAAAGGTGTGATCTTATTACAGGTCTTGTCAACCAGCCAGTGTTGAATATGCACAACGTCTAATAATAGCATTAGCGCCAATACAAACTTACATTCCAGTGCCAAGGACATGGTTAAACTGCTAAAAGCTAATTCGGGAGTGATTAGCCATGCAACTGTAGGTCGGTATATTGTTAGTATACTTCAGCCTAAATAAAAGATTCAGCCTTATATAAAAACGGTCGAACAATCGGGCTAATGAAATGAGTCTTTATGAGAGCCTAATCTAAGAAGCAACATTTATTCTTTGTATATGTCTTCATATTTACCCGCTACTTTTGAGTTGGAAAATATAATAAAACATATACTTTAATGCAATTTAAAAGTGAAATCGGTGGCATTCTCGGGCCGCCATCTTGTCTTTTTGCATTCTCTCCCATTTCACCAACTCTGTGCTGATATAAGTAACCATTTGACACTGGTGCCAGGCATTCTACTTCTTGTTCCATACTAAAGCTATTTTCACCCGTATTTAGACTATATTGTCGTTCACCCCTGTACTGGAAGTACGGGGTGAATCTTTTATCTAACTTCAGCCGTGAATATAATTATAAGCCTTTGCTGCCGATACGGCATTAACTTTGTCATCCCTAAAGATATTTTAATTGTTAAGTCCCTGGAGTCCTCACCAAATTGTTGAAAAATCTGAATATGCGATGTTAGTGCAATTAAAGTGATATATATAAAAACGTTGAAAATGAAGTTTATTTTATATTGAAAGTAAATCGATTTCACTTTTAAACAACACCAAATTTGGCCAACTTGGTATTATTATTGGTTATGAGATATACGAGATATTACTTGCGGGAGCATTTAGGGGTGTCCGACCGTAAACTTTAAATGGTTAAACGCCAGACCTTAAAAACTAGACTTGTGCAGGGAAAGCCAAAAAAATGTTAATGTGAGTAGCTAGGACATTTTGTATGGTGTTTTTTTTTTTACATACACAAAATGGACAACCCATTTTATTTGTCCGAAAATGTTCATTGAAGCAAGGAACTCTCTATCGCCAACAACCAACCGATGGTTTGAACAAAAACAAACATTTCTCGCCGTGAATATGGCCTATGCTGCCGACACGCCGTAAAACAACCACCAATCAATCAATCAACCAACCAGTCACAAGTCTGTTCCACTCCTGACCTGACTTGAAATGTTGCCAGGACTGTGAATAACTCAATAAGTGGTTGGTATTTTAAATTTACAAGAGCCCAAGATACAAGAGGTGTGTGATTTATTTTTAGACTTGTGATTCATGCGACGTCACCTTCCTGGTCGACAATGTATTCTGCAGCTCTACATATTGTGTAATTCTTCGTGGGCCTTTTTGGTGGCACTTAAAGTTGCATAATACGATGAAAGCATCATCTTTTTCAAAGGCCTAGCGCTTACGTGTAGTTGATACTATATATATGAGTCAGCCTCACGAAAATGAGCCAATTGGTGGTCAATTGAAGATGTCGGCGTCGCAATTCTTAAAAGTGAGGTGCATTTCTTTGTTTCATATTAAATTATCCTAGAAACAAATAAAGTTGTTGTATTTTCTCGACCTTTAGATTCAGGATAAATTTAAGGACTTTCCAACACCTCTGTTAATGGTAAACTATAATTATACCGATCGACAACGACATCCAATTCTTAAAGTGTAGTGCATTTCTTTGTTTTATATTAAATTATCCTACTTTAATCCCCACCATTAGTACCGATTAGTGCCAATTTTTAAATAGATGGTTGGTTTGGTGATCCTAGGATTGAACCCACAACTTCTTGTAGGGTAAGGTGGACATTGTATGTGAGTGAGTGGACATTGCATGTGAGTGAGTGAGTGAGTGAGTGAAAGTGAAAGAGAAAGTGAAAGAGAGGCACCCCCTCAACTAACAAATACAACGCAGAGAGAGGGGGGGGGGGGGA
>CM059195.1:76535293-76582031 GCA_030323885.1 Branchipolynoe longqiensis
TGTAATTACCATAGTGCTGAGTCTGAAATAAAGAATTACACTGAATTGAATACACAATACCGGCACTCAACTGCCATTGTTTACATGCCCCTATCTACACTCATGCTTCCTTCACTAGGTGGCAGCACTAGATTACTATAAAACTATTGCGCTACATCTATGATTTGACACCTGGAGACATTCACATATGACAATCATACTGAATTCATCTTGTTTTATTTAATTTAAACATTGTGGTTTTTAACATCATGCTCATCGGTTTAACTATTGAATTGATATTGAGAACAAAATGGAAACATTAGACCATATTGAGTGATATTGATATGGAACAAACAATAGACCATTCCATATCGTTTTTGCTACACAATATTGGGGTACAATGAAAACAAATGGAAACATTAGACCATTCCATATCGTTTTTGCTACACAATACTGGGACTCAACTGCACTCGGTTACATGCGCCTATATATACTAGAGGTGGCAACTAACTATGGGTGTATTTTTTTATGTTACGACAAATGGCGGGGATGATTATTAGTTCTGTTAGCTCTATCAACCATCATGATGAAGGACGGTTGTGTGAACACATGAACACTTTCACAGACCTAAGTGCATGGACACACAGAGTTAAGTGCATGTATGTCACAAGTCGGTACCCATCCTAATATGACCTAAGCTATTTCTAGCATGTAAAACCCAAACAAGCAACAAATAAACAGCAACATATAACTATGTCATGCTGCTTTTCACGTGCACAATTTCTTGTCGATAAATAGGATTCAAGGGGCCGCTGAAAGTGGTTGATAGACTGGCCACGTGACCACAGGGAGGGGGGGGGGGGCAGGGCGACGGGTAGGGGCCGGTGTGTTTGGGGGGGGGGGCTCATAGTTAATGGGGGGGGGGGCGTGTTTGTGTGTGTGGGCAGCGGCTGCAGGGGTGTGGTGGGGGTGCTGCGGCGTTGGGTGGGTTTCCTCAATCAGCTGTCACTTCACGTGTCAGACGCCCACCTCCTCACTTCCTTCCCCTTGCAGATTGTTCTCGCGCCCAGAACGGCGCTAATTTGCAAAACTAGGCCGTATCACATCGCTAGGTGAATACCTAAACACATGTATACATACACACGTGTATACACACCCCAAAAATTATAGACATATATATATTAAATGAAGATGTGATTCTTTTATCTACCATTCCATTACATACTACTATTCAGCACATCCGGCATTTACATAGATTCAAACATACAACATACACACAATGTACAAACATACCTACATACATACAAACATACATACAAACATACCTTCACATCCATACATACATAAAGATTACATACATACAGTATGTATGCATGCATGCATACATACATACATAGACACTGCCATGCTTAAGCGGCCTCAACTAACCCGCTTGTATTCACACAGGCAAGTTAGGCATACTCAGGCTAAATCGCCTCATATAATATACCTCGCGACGACGAGGCAAACTATTTCAACCGAATTAAAGTCTGCGTGTGAACCCGGAAAGTAGCTATAGCCGGACTCACTGTTACTTATTTTATTCATGTATTATATCTGGCCATATATTAATGACACATGTTCAGCTCGGAAATGAGTAAGCTTATATATTTCTCTGAAACAAGTTTGTCTTAATTCTGCATTTTGCCATTTTGGCCTTTGCTTCTCTCCCCCCGCCCCCCACCCCCTCCCGATACACCCCCAAACCCCATAATTTACATACGGGAACAAACTGGAGACAAGACAGAGATGGAGATAACAAAAAATTTACTGGAGAACATAACCTGCAGGCAGGTCGGTCTTGGCTGTAGAACATATTGGTATCGTGTATCGTGTCATGAGTTAAATGACAATGATGTTATTGAGGTATCGTATAGAGTACCAGCAAGGTTAGGTCAGTCTTGGCTGGAGAACATATCGGTATGGTGCATCGTGTCATGAGTTAAATGAGAACGATGTTATTGAGGTATCGTATAGAGTACCAGCAAGGTTAAATGATGACATGATAAGTGTCAGGCATATCGAACAATTGATTAGTGATTAAAGATGAGACTAGTTAAATGTTGTTATGTTGTGAGGAAAATGGAAAGGTCAGGAAAGAGATGAGAGAGAAGAACTAGCACGGAACCAGCAGCCCTCAACCCCTACCCCTTACCTCCTTCATCATCGGGTGGGTGGGTGGGTGAAGCGACTTGCAAGGAGAAAGACCGGCGTGAAAGTGAAGTGCGAGTCAGCAGTCAGTGACGAGGAAATAGGGCAAGAAAATAGTGCCGAGAGAAAGTAGTGCATGTGTTCCCGCCCGTAAATTATCCATGTTGACAGTGCCAACATGCGTAATCCACCCCACCCACTCACTCCAAACATTGTGTGTGTGTGTGTGCAGTGCCGTTTGATCATTTGCCCCCTCTACCCAATCACCCCCACCACCCCTCCAATGCTCACAAAACTTTCGAGACAAAGACTGGCTGTCTTGGTTCATCGGTTAAGGTTACATAAAGGTAATGTTCCCTATTCCCCTTAATCCTGTCGGCTTAAGGCAAGTTAAGTTCAGGTCAGATTAATTCAAAATCAGAATTAGTTACTTCAACCAAATGCCAGTGCTTCTCTACCCACTCATAGAGAAAAGAGGTACGATAATGTACGTTGCAAATCATTTGATAGCAACTCATTTCACACCAAAAACAGTTTTTGACGAATCAATTTGGTGCGAAATTCTTACTGAAGGAGTCATAACCATTTTAGGATGTATTTACCGTAGCCCATCTAGCAATGAGCAAAACAATAATGCTCTTCTAGAATTAGTCAATGAGGTAAGAGAAATGAAACATGATAACCTGGTTATCGTTGGGGATTTTAACTTAAAAGAAATCGACTGGGCCACTGGCATCTTACATTGCCGTGATGACCATTATGCGCGGATTATTTTCGACCACCTAAATGACTGTTTCCTGCAACAATTTATTCGGGAACCAACCAGGTTCCGAGGAAATGAGACCCCAAATCCCTTGGACTGGGTCATTTCCAATAAGGATAATCTCATAGATAACATCAGGATAGGTGCCCCGATCGGAAAGAGTGACCATGCTGTCATATCCTTCAAAATCGATGTTAAAACAGAAAATGAGACCATCCCTCTAAGATACTCATATTATAGAGGGGATTACATTGCCATGAGTAAGGATATCATGTCCCATGACTTGCTAAATAGATTTAAGGAGAAAAATGTGCAAGACTGCTGGGACCTGTTTCAAAATGTGCTATCAGGTGCTATCAAAAGGCACGTACCACTAAGAAAATTCACAACCAGGAAACAACCTCCTTGGTACTCCAGGGATATTACCACTGCCAGAAAATTGAAAAACAAAGCATGGAATGTCTATTTCAATAATAAGACATTGGAAAATTGGGAAAAATACACTATCGCTAGGAATGCCGCAAATGACATTGTCAGTGGACACAAAGAGACTTTTGAGGACAAAATTGTCCAAGACATTAAAAATAACCCGAAAAATTCTGGAGTTATGCTTCACATAAATCAAAAAATGGCAATGGCATACCAGCTCTAGCCAATAGTGATGACGAACTAATCGTAGACGATGAAGGCAAAGCTGAACTACTCAATGAGTTCTTCGTCAGTGTGTTTACCAATGAAAATACGAATAATATCCCACCCTCTCCAGATTCAGGAGTCACAGAATTCATCAGTGACGTTGACATAACAGACGAAAAAGTTGACAAATTAATTGAAAAACTAAATGTCTCCAAGGCACCTGGGCCAGATGGGATCCATGCAAAAATCATCAAAGAGTGTTCTGAGCAAATTGGACCTATTTTGACATCTCTATTCCGTAAAAGCCTATTTGAACGGAAAATACCCAAACAATGGAAAGATGCTGAGGTAAAACCCCTGCATAAAAAAGGACCAAAACGCCTGGCATCAAATTACAGACCTGTGAGTTTAACCTCCCTATGCTGAAAAATGCTAGAAAGAATAATCTGAGACTGTGTCGTAGAACACTTGGAAAAACTAGGATTGATATATCCAGACCAACACGGATTCACTGGAGGAAAATCTTGTCTGTCACAACTACTAGAAGTGATGGAAATTTGGACTGACTGGCTGGATCATGGCCTGGCATGGGACACCGTCTATCTGGACTTCTCCAAAGCCTTTGATAGTGTGCCCCACAAAAGACTATTAAACAAAGTCAAAGCTCAGGGAATATCCGGATCAATTTCTGAATGGATACAGGACTTCCTGTCTGAGAGAAAGCAAAGGGTAGTTGTAGGTAATAAAAAATCTTCCTTTAAGAATGTCACCTCAGGAATACCTCAGGGAAGTGTGCTGGGACCAATATTATTTATAATATTTATAAATGATCTGCCAGGCAGTGTCTCATCAAACCTAAAAATATTTGCGGATGACACAAAGGTCTTTCGAGCAATAAAAGACGTAAGAGATAAAAAATCTCTTACAAGAGGATATTCTGAAACTCTCACAATGGTCTGAGAAATGGCAATTGCCCTTCAATGAAAAGAAGTGCAAAATTATTCATTACAGGAAAAATAATCCTCATTATGCCTATATTATGCAGAACACTCTCCTGCAACAAGAGAGCTATGAAAAGGACTTAGGTGTAACCTTCGACTCCCAACTCTCCTTTCAGAAACACATGAGGACTATCATCTCAAATGCTAACCAGAGAGTAGGAATAATTAAAAGAACCTTCCATCGCCTCAACAAGAACAATTTTCTCATTCTATTTAAGTCTCTTGTTAGGCCAAGTTTGGAATACTGTCCACAAATTTGGAGCCCAATTTTTCGGAAAGATATTCTGGAGATCGAAAAGGTTCAGAGACGTGCAACGAAACTAGTTGCAGTTATAAAGGACTTACCCTATGAACAAAGGCTCAGGAAATTGAAACTTCCTACTCTTTCCTACAGAAGGAAAAGAAGTGACATATTTGAAGTATTTAAAATTATGAAAGGTTTTGATAAAATAGATATGAACCAATTTTTCACCTTGAATAAAAGAGAAGGCAGCCGGGGCCATACTCTCAAACTAGTAAAACCCAGAGCCGTTTCAAAATTAAGGCAACACAGTTTCTCAGACAGGATCATAAATATTTGGAATAGTCTCCCACAAAATGTTATAGATGCCAGCTCAATAAATTCATTCAAGAACCGATTAGAAAAAGCATGGGCTGATGATATAGGGAAATTTGACCACTTATTCACCACATGCTACTAATTTATTCCTTGTGCTGCTAATTACTTGCACCTACTATTCAGCACATCCTGCATTTACATAAATACAAACATACAACAAACACACAACATACATACATACAAACATCCCTACAAATATACCTTCACATCCATACATACATAAAACATACATACATACATACATACATACATACATACATACATACATAGACAGTGCCATGCTTAAGCGGCCTCAACTAACCTGCTTGCATTCACACATGCAAGTTATGTCTACTCAGGCTAAATCGCCTCATATAACATACCTCGCGATGATGAGGTGAACTATTTCAGCCGAATTAAAGTCTGTGTGTGAACCCCAAAAGTAGCCATAGCCAGACTCACTTTTACTTATTTTATTCATGTATTATATCCTGACATATATTGATGACAAATGTAGAGCTCGCCCCCCCCCCCCCTCACTCCACACAGTGTGTGTGTGTGCAGTGTCATTCTATCCTTTGCCCCCTCTACTCACTCACCCCCACTGCCCCTCCAGCACGATCCAGCAATGCGCACATATTCCCACAAAACTTTCGAGACAAAGACTGGCTGTCTTGAGCCGTGTTCACACGGGCGATGTAAATCGATTCGTAGAAAGCGACTTGTATACTTCGGGTTACATTTCACGTGTGAACAGGTGTCTGAGGTTGATTAAGGCTGAATCGATTCACGTGATGCGGATACTGTAAACCACCTAGCGAGGTAGTTTACGTGAGGCGATTTCTGTGATGCGGTTTATTTTGCCCATGTGGACGCAACCGACTTACGTGATGCGGACTAAGCACGTCAAACTATATACTATAATTTGGTCTATGAAACCGCTAGAGGTGCACATATATTTTTTTCATCATTTATTTTTAGGGTTTCACTGCCCAGCAGAAGTTTTGACCGTTCCAAACCAATACGATTCAGTCATTACATATCTAGGTCGAACCCACACTCTCTGGTGCCGGCGTCGTCGAACCCAAAATGGCGCTGGTTAGTCTGGACTTGCTCATGCGCAGATATCCACTTCCGCCTTAAACCGATTCAAAGCACTGCCCGTGTGAACGCGAAACACTTTCAAACTAAATCGATTCATATGATTCGCCTTGTGTAACTCGCTTTATATTTTGCCCGTGTGAACACGGCTTTGGTTTGTCGGTTAACCTTACATAAAGGTAAGATTCCATATTCCCCTTAATGCTGTCGGCTTAAGGCAAGTTAAGTTCAGGTCAGCTAAAGTCAAGTCAGTTAATGTCAAGTCGTCTAAATATATTCAGATATCAGGTGCAAAACCCCCTAAAAACCAATCCAAAAATAATTCAAAATCAAAATTAGTTACTTCAACCAAATGCCAGTGCTTCTCTACCCACTTACCCCCTCGGCCCGGCAGAGATAGACCACTCACATCAGCCCTATGGGAGTTGTTTGTTTGTTTGTGTTTGTTTGTTTTTTTACATCCTAGCAACATCTAAGGTCATATCCGGACGGGTACTGACTTTTGACAGCGTGCACTGATGGTGAATTTCTAGTGCTGCCCCACTGGGAAACCAGGCCACCAGCACTATCCCACTCAGTCACATTATCCTGACACTGAGCCAACCAGTCCGTGCTCTATCCTAGCACCAGGCTAGGAAGTGACAAGGTGCAAGTATTCATTTTTACATCACTAACACACTATTACCTCTATGGGCGTATGGAATTACACTTTTAGTGTAGGCCTAACTTCGGGACCATATCTTTACGATCAAAGACACGGCCGGCAAAAGCTGTTGAATGCTCAACAACCGACCCCATTCACCCATATAATCTTTACCGGCGTATTAGCCATATCGTCTTTCTTCGGGTGAACCCAGCTAATCATTTAACTACACACAGCCGTGTATGTCTAATAAAAACTTCAATGATCCGGGGATATAAAAATAAAATTTGAGACAAAGACTGGTTGTCTTGGTTTGTCGGGGGGGGGGGGGGCAGGCTAAAACAGTTTATTCATCGTAGTCTAAATACTGGCAACAACTACTTTAGTATATAGAACAGGAAGTAGAATCCCTTTTTCCAGCTACATCTATCACCACAGAGTTGGTTAAATGGAAAAGAATGCAAAAAAGACAAGATGGTGACGATGGAATGCCGTTCATTTAACTACATTAGTCAACACATGGGTCAACCAACATGTAGAAGTCGTATATTTTGCGAGCTCTTTTTTTTTTAGGCGAAATTGATATTAATTGGAGCTTTATAGTCAAAGGTTCCATTTTTGGTTTTCATGTTATTAATTACGATTGCCTTGCTTTTTTATGACTGGTCAGTTAATTTTGCACTGCAGGATACTGAGAGGGAGTTTATATTGAATAAGCTTTGCAAAGAGTTAAGCGAAGGATACATTAGTCCGGTCACACACCGTCCAGACTGTGTACATAATGTTTTTTGTATTAAGAAATCTGCTGAGGACGGCCTAAGACTTGTCATGGATTCTTCTAAACCTTATATAACGTCTGTTAATATTTATGTTGACAAAGTTACCAGATCATTCTCTTATAAGGGAGTGATACAATGGTTGATAATATGGTTAGAGATGATTTTATTGCTGTTACTGACATCAAAAATGCCTACAGATCCGTTGCAATCCACCCTCACGACCGCATAAGGCGGGGGTTTCAGGTTAATTTGAATAACGGTAATACTTACTATGTCGACAACAGGATGTGTATGGGTCTTTCCTGCAGTCCTTTTATTTGTTCGGAAATTGGCGACTGCATTGCGCGTTGCACGACATGCGTCGGAGTACCTTGTACTATCAACTATTTGGACGACTTTGCTACCTTGGGACATGACTGGGAGAGTTGCGCACAGCATCAAAAGATAATAATTGCTATAATATGGAAGTTGGGTTCTTTCATTAATTATCAAAAGTTCAGGTCACCTGCTCAGTGCGCACAATTTTTGGGAATTGAAATTGATACGATTAATTTGAAGGTGACCATTCCCTCTGCAGTTGTATTTATGATGGTATCGCAGCATTGGAATTACCATATTACAGACTTCGATTAACTAACGTGGACGAGATTGGCTGGTGGCTCACTTTTATAGGCAGGTTTAACGAGTTCGCTAAAATTCTGGGTTGTCACGCAATTCAAAATTGACGCATGGCATGCAGGTTCGCACCTATATGAGGTTTATAGATGAATTCCCCGGCGCCTCATTCCAACTCCTTGTTCCTCGACGCAGGTTGCACTATATATTACCTGGTTGTCTAACTTTTAAGCCCCCCCTGGCGTTGAGAGTTGGCTACTTAACCATTGTCCATTTGGGTTTGAGTGCAAAAGGCTCCACCTTTCCTCGCCCCTCCCCTCCTTGACCAGGCCCCATTACTTAACTCGGCCTACCCCAGTCAACACCTACTGGTTCTAATTTCCTCTTTTCCTTTTTTCCCTTCTTTATTTGGTAAGGTGGGTTACGCAGCCAAGTACAGTTACCGTTTCCTTATTTTAGGTTAATGGTTGTGTTGCAAAACTATTCTACAACTTAAGTCAAATAAAAATAACTGTACTCGCCTATCTGTGTCCATGTTGTCTGCACCCCTCTACATATATATTTATATACGTGTGTGTATACCAATGGGGTCAAGCAAGGTTTTGTACTGGCCCCCACACTCTTCTCCTTCTTCCTATCAGCAATGCTCGATGAGGCTTTCCGAGGCATGGGAGATGGCATCTATATACAGTCGTGACACAGCGCTGACCTATTCAATGTTGCACACTTCACAGCGAAGACCAAGACTACTCGGATACTGTTGAAAGAGCTGCCATTCGCAGATGACAGTGCACTGGTTGCCCACTCTGCTGAAGAGATCTAGAAAATAGTGGACACTTTATCTGATGCATCAAAGAAGTTCGGCCTGAAGATTAACATCAAGAAGACGGAGGTGCTGTACCAACCCAACTCTACAAGAACCCGAGAGGAGGATATCATGCTTGACAGAAACAAGCTGACCTCTGTTCTTGAATTCACCTACCTCGGAAGCACTATATCAATTGATGGCCGCATTGATGCTGAAATACAGAGGAGGATGGCCAAGGCTAGTGCATCTTTCGGCCAACTACGCCAGAGACTCTGGAACAACCACCATGTGTCCATGCATGTCAAAGGCTAGATCTACCGTGCAATCATGCTATCCACCCTACTATATGGAGCCGAGTCCTGGACAGTGCACAGACGACAGGTGAAAAAGCTGCATGCCTTCTTGATGCGACATCTGCATTCAATCATGAGGCTAACCTGGAAGGACAAAGTGACAAATAAGGAAATACTCGAATGGACGAGGCTACCCTCTATGGAAGATCTTCTGATCAAAAAGAATCTCCGGTGGACTGGACACCTCATGAGGATGTCATCAGACAGGCTACCAAAGCAGATCCTCTACTCTCAATTGTATTCTGGTGACAGAAAGAGAGGGCGCCCTCATCTTCGGTTCAAGGATACCATGAAGAGAAACCTGAAGCTGAGACATTAAGACCGACTCATGGACATCACTCTCACAGCAGAGAGCTAAATGGAGAGCAGCGGTCAAGTAATGAAAGCAGTCTTCGTCGCATCGCGACCGGCAGCATGATGATGATGATGATGATATATTGGTATATGTATATAGGTGTGCATGTATAGTGGATATATGTATATATGTATGTTCATCTTGCAATATCTAACCAACATCAGATTTTCTATATCTGATGCACCCAATGCATTCTGACTTCAGGGCGACGCCTCTTCGTGGAATGCGTACCGAGACTCCTTGATGAAATCACCCTATCCCAGTCGATCTGTCTATGTCACACCAGCAAAGGAGACCATAACAAGCTGGCATTAGAGGCCCAATAGGCCCTAGATCAGTCAGACGAGGATCTGTAAGTTAATCTGTAAGTTAATGTATCTCCTAGTCACTCCCACAGCACTGTCTCTGTGACACTACTCTTAAACAACCCACTTGAAAAAGTGTCGGAAGGTTTGTTTGTTTGTTGTTGTTTTACGTCCTAGCAACATCTAAGGTCATATCAGGATGGGTACCGACTTGTGACAATGCGCACTCATGGTGACTTTATAGTGCTGCCCCACTGGGAGACCAGGCCCCCACCACCATGACATGATATCCCACTCAGTCACATTATCCTGACACTGAGCCAACCAGTCCTTGCCCTGTCCTAATAATCTCCCAAAGCAGAAGACACACTCTGAACTCATTCAGCCATCCCGTCTGGTCCTCTGATGTGGAAGGTCAGGAGTTCAAATTTCAGCTTAGTCAAATCAATAACTTATCAAATTGATACATGTCACTGCCTGGCCTGGCACTTGGCATTAATAGGATAGAACAGGGAGTGGTTAGCACAATATCAGGATAATGTGACTGTGTGGGATATCGGGTCATGGAACCAGTGGCCTGGTCTACCAGTGGCGCAGAACTATAAAGTCACCATGAGTGCGCACTGTCTTTATATGAACATACATGTTGCTAGGATGTAAAACAACAACAAACACACATACACATATATTGTTTCCTGTATCCTGTACACAGGGCACCCCTTCATTGTCAGCTTGCACCAAGATATCCCCCATGCTGTAATCCGAAACATCAGTATACAGTTTATATGGCGGCGCTGATCTGGGAACTGCAATACCACAGAATTCAAGAGTCATTCTTTTAGTTTATTGAGTGTGCATTGTCACAAGTCAGTACCCATCCGGATATGACCTTAGATGCTGCTAGGATGTAAAACAACAAGCAAACAACTCTTCCACATGGGAAGCCTGCATTCTACTGATTAAAAAAAGGTTTGTTTAACGATGCCTCTAGTGCACATGGATTGTTATCATCGGCTATTGGATGTCAAGCATTTGGTCATTCTGACATATTTCTTTGAAGGAAATCTACTGCCACCATATAGGCTACTCTTTCCGATAAGCAGCAAGGGGTCTTTTATATGCACTTTCCCACAGACAGGACAGCACATAACACAGCCTTTGATGAACCAGTTGTGGACCACTGGTTGGAACAGAAAATAACCCAAACTGCAAATGGATCCACTGAGCAGGATTGGTAGGATGACAAACACCCTAACAGGTGGATACTTTACCGTCTGAGCTGTGTGCCGCTCTGCGTCCCGTCGGTCTGTAAATCAATTCATTCCTGTAAGGTAGGGAAGAATGAACATACATTACAATTCCCATGGGGCATAACGTGTAGAGAAACACCAATTATTTAAATTGGCCAATTGTCTATACATAAATTTAGTTCTGGTATTTTTGTCTATTACTTCCTGCAACGCCATACTGCGTGATAACCAATCAACCTATCCTACCCAATGTAAAGAAATAAGATATAAAAGACTTAGAGAATTGTTACTTATCACTAGCATTGGCGCCCAACATTATTAGGAGTGTGTATGGAGTGGTTGCCTCAGTGTTATGATAATTTGACTGAGTAGGATATCAGGCATTAGTGTTGACAGCATGGCCTCTCAGTGGGGCAGCACTATAAAGATGAAATGAATACACACTGTTGCAAGTCGGCACCAGTCTTTGTGTGTATGAACTGGTTGCCTCAGTGTTAGGATAATTTGAGCGAGTCGGATATCAGGTATTTGTGGGAACAACATGGTCTCCTAGTGGGCAGCACTATAAAGATGAAATGAATAAACACTGTTGCAAATCGGGACCAGTCTTTGTACATCCTTAGATATCAGGTGCTAGTAATGCCGACTGAGTCGGATATCAGGTATTTGTGTTGACAGGAAGGTCTCCCAGTGGGCAGCACTATAAAGATGAAATGAATAAACACTGTTGCAAATCGGGACCAGTCTTTGTACGTTCTTAGATGTTGCTAGGATGTCAGGTGCTAGTAATGCCGACTGAGTCGGATATAAGGTATTTGTGTTGACAGCAAGGTCTCCCAGTGGTGCAGCACTACAAAGATGTATGTAAACTGTTCCAAGTTGGGACCAATTCAATTCAATTCTTTATTTCAGACTCAGGATTATGGTAGTTACATAATTTGGTCCATAGTAGATAGATATAGATCTGATGTTCTTATATGTCCTTAGATGTTGCTAGGATGTTAAAAAAAGCTAATAAGCGAAAAACCTCAGTTAACCTTTAAGTATGATAATAAAGAGCCACATTATTCTCATTTTTAGTTTTGGAGGGCGGGACGTAACTCAAGCAGCAGAGTGTCCACCTGTGAAGGTGTAGGTCATCCTTCCGATCTTGCTGAGTGGATCCATTTGCAGTTTGGGTTATTTCCGTTCCAACCAGTGGTCCACAACTGGTTCATCAAAGGATGTGGTGTGTGCTGTCCTATCTGTGGGAAAGTGCATATAAAAGACCCCTTGCTGCTTATCTGAAAGAGTAGCCTATGTGGCGGCAGCGGGTTTCTTCCAAAAGAAATATGTCAGAATGACCATATGTTTGACATCCAATAGCTGATGATAAAAATAAATGTGCTCTAGAGGCATCGATAAATAAAACAACCTTTTTCTTTTTCTTTTCTGTGACTTGAATTTGATCAAAGATGATGCAAGAGAAGCAGGCTTGAGGATGACTTTATAGTGCTGCCCCATTGGGTCCACTGATACTATGACTCAATTTCACATACAGTCAAATTATCTTGATACTGAACAAACCAGTCCTCATCCTATCTTACTAATGCCGAGCACCAGGCTAGGTAGCGACAAGTATCAATTTGTAAGTCATTGATTTGACTCAGCTTGGTTTTGAACTCCCGACCTTCCGCACAGGAAGCCTGCACTCTATCGACTCAGGCACTGAGTCCGGTGCCATTTCGTCATTTTTATGCCTAATGGGGAATGCCCGCCTATGCCTGAAGAAACAACATTAAATCTGCATAATCCATTGAAAGATCAACTTTTTAAAACCACTTACCTAGATTTCAGTTCACGTATCCAATTGAAATAATGGTGCACTAATTTAACATCTGTTGCTGAATGGAATAGGCTACTAAGTAAATTTAATACCGACCGACCTAGCCGGGAGGCTAATGACTAAAGCTAAGATTCCATACATGCGGCATGCAGCATGTGGCATGTGGCATGTGAATGCGAATGTGGTATGCTGTATAGCTACTCATGCCTATCCCTAATACCCGATGTCAACTTTTTGTGCTGGGGTGTCGTTAAATAAACAAAACCCTCCAAAAAAGATACCTATGCCATTTTTGGGTTTTTTTGCTCCAAATTTGTGAAGAAAAATCAAAGTTACTGTTGTTTTCTATGGCAAACGCAGCCGTATTCGCATTCGCATTCCCACTGATCGGTCCATGGGTCGATCCATTTGCCGCACTCGCATTCGCATTCGCATTCACATTCACATTCGCGACATGGAAGCACCACTATTCATTTACATGCTTTTCGATTCTTTGCCGCATTCGCATACCGCATACCACGTATATGGAATCTTAGCTTAACACGTGTACATATATACATAAACAGTACTCGTACTCATAGAGGTTGAAAATGAAAACACCAAAATCCAGCAAACGGAAATGGAAATAGCCCTGTATGGGGGCCGCCATTTGTATACTCGTGTTGAATCACATAATATTAATAACCAACATCCAGCAAACGGAAACGGAAATAGCTCATAGAAATTTGCTACGCAGCAAGCAAGGTGGACGACAGCAATTGGTTAATAATAAATAAATAATTATTGAAGCGTTTATATGTATATGTCAATAGACTAGTTTGTAATTTCAAACTTCCATGTTTATGCCAAATTGTTCTAAATTTCTATTCATTTAAAATAAAATTGACGTTTAGCGCCGCGCGTATCAGCAAATTCAATGACAATGGCCACATGCATTTGTTTTGCTCTCGACACCGTTTTCAAGCAGGGGTCAGTCCTAAATTGCCTGTCACACTATGCTGGATTGAGCAACAGACAGAATTGTCTAGTCGGATGGTGTTGGGGCGTGATAAGTATCAAAATGTATTTAAATGCGTTAAAATGTTGTGATATTGGGTCAAATGCCGCAGGACGAATGGACATGAAATGGACATGAACCGATAGCCAATGGACGATAAGCAGACTAAACGGACTCAAACAGGACAAGAACCATAGACATCAATCCGGCAGCATACGTTCCAAGTTTTGTGCATGTTCAAAACTTGTAACGGATTAGTCAATGGATATGCAATGGATATGCAACGAATACAAACCGGACTTTGCCAGAACAACAACTACAACAAGTGCCATAGAGGTAGGAAGCCCCTTCTTCCTCATACCTTTGTGATTCGCAGGGAGCAGAAGGGAAAAGTAGGCCAGGGAGAGATTGCTTGGCATGAGTACCTGGCTGCTATTCACAGGATGGCCAAAGACCCGGCCGTCCCCCATGGTTGGGCCGAGGCACTAGCAGTACACGTTGAACACATCGTCGAGATGGCAGGAGAATGGGACTGGGAAACCTGTCTGGCGTGGTTCGAATGGATCTTCAATATGATGACGACATCAGGCTGCCCAGAGCCTGGAAAGATCCAACAGCCATCAAAGACGTCCAGCGAGACGCCTGCCTCACCGGGAGCAGAAACTACCAGGCCCAAAAGCGTATCAGCTCAACCATGCAGACGCCCACAACTGTCACCCCAACAGCACCCAGACGACGCCCAACACAGATACGAACCAACCAATGCCTCATCATACCAGCAGTACAAACGGCCCGAATTCAACCACGACAGGGATGGCCGCCCCTGCCACCACTGGAACTCGGGCCAGGACTGCGGGTTCACCACTTCCGATGGATCAGGGAGTGAATGGTTTGCTCATGTGTGCGCATGGTGTGCCAACAAATACTGCCGCGCCAATCCTCATAAAGAAACCGAGTGCAGCAAGAAACGGCAGCTAGAGAAGAGAAGCCAGAACACCACGGCAGAAAACAATACGGAAAAGTCGGATTTTTATTAAGCGGCTCACCTAGACCCGTTAAACCCAACAAAAACACCGCACAAACGACAGGCCGAAAACCCCAACGAGATACGACAGCCGACAACCACGGATGCAATAAAGGACCCGAGGCCACCCCCCAGCTCCGGAGCTCGCACCAACCATTACCATCACATGGCCGACGAATATGACACCATTAATCCACCACCGGACATCTCGGCGGAGACACCAGACTCTCCGAAGCACTAACACCTCATCACAGTCAACACACTGCACCCCGCGGTGAAACCCCCAGCCCAGGAACAACAAGCAGCCACACCCCACCATCAGAAGTGAACACATCTGACATCAGCACACCCGCACACCCCAGTAACACTGACGACGCCCGCCTCCAACCGGCGACGTCACAGACGCCTCACCCACCAACAACACATCAGCGCTAATCCCCTGGATGGCAGACAGGGAACAACATATCAAGACGGCACCCTCTCAGATGTCCCCACCCTGGAAGCACCCACCCGCCTCCAACCACACCGCCCACAAGAAGGCGGCGACTCGCCAACCGCCGCAACCACCTGCACAGACGACACCAAAAGAACCGATCATGCCACACGTCACCGCCTCCCCACCACACCAGGGCCGCGTTCAGAGTCCATCTCGGAGGCGCCTTGGCGACGTCTCGGCAATGCTTTTTGGCTCATTTCCGTTCAGGGTGCGTCTCGGCGACGTCTCGGAGACGCCTCCCTTTTCAGACTGGAGATGAAAAGTGCCTCGAAAATGGCCGCCGCATTCAGTGGTTTCACCCAATCACAGCGCAGATTTTCCATTGCAAATGGCTGCCGCCTATGGGGGCGGCCATTTTCGAGACAACAAACTGCTTTTGTCGTTCAGACTGGCGTGACGTCATGCCCGTCGCTGACGCGCCTCCGAGACGGACTCTGAACGCGGCCCTGATGTCACTATAACAACCGGCACCCCCGCGCCAGCGGCCGACACCGGCACCTATAACCCCAGCCGACAGCGCCGGCCCTACATATTCACACCTATCAGCAGCCACTACTCTAAAAACACACACGCAGCCTCCGGGGACGGCCCCGGAGGGGAATGAGTGACTGATGTTGTGAGTGCTGGTGGGGTGGGGGGGGGGGGCTGTGGGGGTGTGAGGGTAGGGCGAGTGCACCCTGCCCCCGCCCCCAGCACCCACCCACTGGCCGCAACCACTGACGACCCGACAAAGGAGCCTCCTGATGCCCTCCTCACCAGCGACCACCGCGCGCACACCTCCGAGGATGTAGAGGAGGCAACATCACATCCAGAAATCGAACCGGCACCCCCTTACGATTTGCCATACACACCGATCACCTACCGACCGACCCTCCTGCGCATCTGGCCGACAGCACTGGCCGATGCATGGAGCAATAAGCAGTACCTTGACATATACAACAAGGGATGGGCCACCGGACTCCCCAATCACATATCATCGTCACGGATACTGGTACCATCCGCGCTCAACATCACAGCATGGCGTACGCTCCTCGAAGGATTCCATGATGGACAACTGGTGGACTTCCTGGAGTACGGCTGGGCGGCCAATTACACTGCCAACGAACCACCCATACCCGCCAGCACCAACCACGCCGAAGACCCCGACCATCTCCGATGGATACGAAAATACGTTCGGAAGGAAGTCTAGCAAGGCGCACTCCTCGGCCCCTTCACCAAGACTCCTTTCAGCCCCTGCGCCAATACCAGCCCCATGATGACTCGCCCAAACAACAACACTGACGAGAGGCGGGTCATCGTGGACCTGAGCCAGCATCAATGCGGGCATCAGGAAGGGCCACTTCCAAGGAAGGCCCACCACTTACACCCTCCCCGGAATCATGGACCTAGCAGGCGAAGTCACAAGGCTCGGCCAGGGCTACTACATTTGGTCAGTAGACCTGGCCCGAGCGTACCGTCAGCTCAGAACATGCCCCTTGTCGGTCCCGCTGCTGGGAATAACCCTTGACTCAGAGGTGTATTTCGACATCGTGCCAGCATTTGGGTGCAGGACTTCCTCAATGGCCTGTGCCCGGACAACCAATGCGGTCGCATACCTCCTCCGACGGCACGGACACTTTGCCATATGTTACCTTGACTACGTTGTTAGGGTGGCAGCCACCAAGAAAGCCGTCGACGCTGCCTACATCGATATGCTCGACATTGCCACCCAGCTGGGTCTGGCCCTATCACCCACAAAGTGTACCCCTCCAACCGACCGCCTCGAGTGGCTGGGGTATGAAGTCTGCTAATCCCGGACGACAAACTATCTGACATTGTCAATGAATGTTGTGAAGTCGCCCACAACCCCAAAATCACCAGGAGCATCCTCCAGCGTGTTGTCGGACGCCTACAACACGTTGCCAGATGCGTTGCGCCAGCTAGGCTCTTCATGAACCAGATGCTTGCCACACTGCGCACCACCTCTCGGACCCGAAGACACCCCATCATGGTTGAACTAACACACAACCTCGCTTGGTTTTTCGACTATGCCAGGACCCCCAACGGCGTAGTCCTCCGACCCCCACCCAAGGAACGATGGGTCATCGAGTGCAACTCATCGCTCCTCGGTGGAGGCACCCACTTCGAGGCAGGGTACTACTCCGAGGAGTACCCCATCGACTACCTGGAGAGTGAGACATCAACTGCCTCAAAGCCCTTAACCTCGTCGTGGCAGTACAAGCCCTCACACTCTTGAGGCCCCAGGACTACATAATCCAAGTGAACACAGACAATCAGGTCTCCCAGTTGGTCCTCTCTACTGGCACTGGCAGGGACCCCCTCCTGTGTGCTTGCAGCAGAGAACTCTGGCGATTTGCGGCCCTCCACTCGACCGAAATCGAGGTCATGCACAAGCCTGGCAAGGACCTCTTCCTAGCCGACACCCTGAGCGAGGCCAAATTCGACAGCTCAACACACCAGCACACGACATCTGCCATTGTTCATGGTGGTTCGCCAACATGGGTAATTTGCACGCGACTGGGGAGCCCTACAATAGTGCCACCTGGGTTCGAATCCTCCTAATGGCCCCCCTACCGGTCTCGCTCAGAACCAGCCCTCACGAAACTCTGACGTCACAATCCCACCTCGCAAGACTCTGATGTCACAAACCCCTCCTTGCAAATCAGGGAACCTCCAAGCTTCACTTCCACCCTGGCAGCCAGACAAGCAACTCAACAACTCAACTCAATTCAGCTGCCCACCCAACCCTTCAAACGAACATTCAAACATGTGGGGTTGAGGGCCTGAGTCGAACATTCACACCGATCATAACTGCTACTTCTCTACTGTACTCACTATCATATCAACTTGTGTTCATTAAAAATCCATAACATGGCCTCCTTGTTCGCGTTGTAAATTACACGAGACGCACTTAGGTATCACTAAGTCCAAGCAGCTAGCATGTGACTGCATGTTCTGGCCCAACATCAATAAACAAATTGAGGAAAAAGTCAGTCATTGTGACACATGCCAAAATAATCGGAAAAGTTTACATAACAAACTGGTTATAAGTCACCAATAACATGTCAACCGTAAGAAAAGATAGGTGCATATCTATTTGACATAAATCACGAGAACTACATAATAACGGTAGATTATTACACTAAATACCCGGAAGTCACTTTGTTGAAGGATACGTCATCCGCCACGGTGATCGAAGCTATGAAGGATAACTTGGCAAGGCATGGTATCCCAAGCCAGGTAATTTTGGAAAACGGTTCGCACTTTAAAAGCCATGAATACAAAGAATTTGCACAACATTGGTCGTAATGTTTGCATTGCGTTTGATGCGAGGGAAGGAAGAGACCCTCCCCCCCCCTCTCTCCTGCCGCCGCCCGGCTTTGTCACCTTCCCTGTCATCCTCCCCTCAGCAATCTCCCCCCGCACGCTCTCTCCCATCCCCGCCGGCTTTCTCACCTACCTCGCACCTCTTGCCTCCCCGCTCCTCCCCTTATAAGCCGCCCGCCGGCCTCCTTCAGCCATTCGCCTTCCGGCCGTCCTCCCTGCACAAGCTCCTTTTTCTACTTTGGCTTCCCGGACCCACCTCTCCACAGCCGATGCACCACCCTCGGGCCGACCTACTACCCGCCCCAAGTCCGATCTGGGCAAGAGGCGGGTCATCGTGGACCTCTCCTACCCCCTGGGAGCCAGAGTCAACTCAGGCATTCCCCGGCGCGAGTACCTCGGGAAACCCCACTCTTACAAGCTCCCCTGTGTCACGGACGTAGGCCACCGACTGATCCACGAGGGCGCCGGGGCCTACGTCTGGACGGCCGACATATCCCACGCCTACCGCGAGCTCCGCACCGACCCCCTTTCCTGCCCCCTCTACGGTATCTGCCTCGACGGCTTGACCTACGTTGACCTCGCCCTCCCCTTCGGCTGCCACTCCTCGGGCACGGCGTGTGTGCAGGTCACCGCAGCGGTGGCTTGGATCCTCCGACGCGAGGGCTTCCATGCCCTTGTCTACGTCGACGACTTCGTCGGGTGTGAGGGCTCCTACCTGAGGGCGTGCCAGGCTTTCGACGCCTTCCTCGCCCTCACCGCCGCCCTCGGGCTCCACGTGGCGCCCGGAAAGTGCCATCCCCCGCTGCCCGCCTCACATGGCTCGGGTTCGCCCTCGACAGCGAGGCGATGACCATCCGGATCGCCCCCGACAAGACCAGGACCTCATCACCGACTGCGAGGCCCCATCGCCCACCCCGCCCTCGGGAAACGCGACCTCCAGAGCATCCTAGGGTGCCTCAACCACATCAGCAGCTGCGTGCTCCCCGCCCGGAAGTTTATGACCGGCTCCTCGGGGCGCTGCGCAGTTGTTTCGGAGCCGCCTCCCTCACCCTCACCGGCGACGCCCTCCAGGACCTGAGGTGGTTCGCCACCTACGGCCGCACCTCAAACGGCCTCCACCTCCTTCGGGTCCCGGGAGACCCGTCGCCTAGTGATCGAGTGCGACTCCTGCCTGACGGGTGGGGGCGCCTACTCCAGCTCAAGCTGCTACGCCCGAGGGTAGTCATCGGGCTTCCGGGTGCGGTACCCAGCGATCCACAGGCTGGAGGCGGTAAACCTCGTCATCGCCCTCCGCTGTCTCCTCCCGGATGATGTCGTGGGAGCGACGGTGGTTGTCAACATGGACAACATGGCCTCTGCTGCCGCCCTCGAGTCTGGCCGCGCCCGCGACCCCACCCTCGGGACCTGCGCCAGGGAGCTCTGGCTTATGGCCACCACGGGCTCCTTCAACCTCCAAGTCGTGCACAAGCCCGGGGCCGACCTCGTTCTTGCAGACGCCCTCAGCCGCGCCCACCTCACCGGCCCTTGGGCCGAGGTGGCGCGGGCCGAGGTGGACCGCCTCCGGCTAGAACACGTCAACCAATCTCACGATGACTTTCCCTTCCACCCCAGCCTCTAGGTTTCTCCTCCGCCGAGGTCGCTGACGTCGGCCGCCTACGCCTGGCGACCTGGAAGAACCGCCGGCGGCAAGCCGAGGACTATGTCAGCTACCTCGTGGCCCGAGGCCTGGACCCCCTCGCGCCCTCAGCCTTCGATGTTGCAGCCTACACCGCCTCCCTCTTCGCCCCCGCCCTCGCCCCGGCCTCCATCAAGAAGCGCTCTCGGGGGCGCGTTCCTGGGTGGAGGCGGTGGGCGGCCTCACCTCGGGCTTCGACTCCCGCCTCGCCAGAGACGTCTGCCGAGGGGGGGAGCACGCTTCTACTCACGTCCCGCATTCAGTATCCAGAAATCAAAGCGTTCAGAAGTCATACTTTTACAGTGAGTGGCTGCACTTCTGTAGATTAAAGTAACTAAAGTAAAAACATAGAAGTACAAAAAAACAATAGAAAATGTGGTGTTCTCTGTGGCGGAGTGGTTAGAGTGTCTGACTTTTTTTTAGGTCAGACTCCTAATCTGAAGGTCGTTGGTTCCATTCCCCATGCCCTCACCTCTGCCAATTTGGATTTCCACCGCTGTGGATAACTTACAGCATCATCAAAAGCCAGTTGCTCTCATACCATGTCTATGTGGTGTGGGAATTTAAAAATCCCTTGGGTCGGTAAAAGTGTAGGCTCGGGCTTTCTATCGACAAACTGTCTAATGGTGAAAACAAGTCTATTCAGGCTTATCCATAATAGGCAGTATGAATCTTAAAGAAAAAAAAGAAAAAAGAAGAAATTACTTCCCCATGACATCACATCTGCCCATTTGGATTTCCACCACTGTGTATAACTTACATCGTCATCAAAGTCCAGTTGCTCTCATACCATGTCTATGTGGTGTTGGAGGTTAAAGATCCCTTGGGTCGGTGAAAGTGTAGGGTTGGGCTTTCTATCGACCAACTGTCTAATAGTGAAAACAAGAATATTCAGACTTATCCATGATAGGCAGTATTCATCTTCAAGGAGAAGGAGGAAAACTTTGCGATAAGTAAAAATTAATAATAATAACAATAATAAGAAATGTAATACCATTGGACCTGCAATTTTAAATATTTTAATGAACTCCATTTGATGCACCTCATTGCACCACACCACGGAGTTAGACAGTTTATGCTTTGACAAATGGTGCGCTGGCCAAATAAACTGAGCATCGATAATAAGACCAGAATGTGAGCGGACGCAGTTTATTGTGCGTAGTAACTTTGAACAGGAAGGTTAAAGCTGCATAGTCCGATGAAATAACAAATTTTCAAAACCAAATCAATTATCTAGATTTGATTTCACATATCTAACTTCAATCCATACATATCTAGGTCGAACCCACACTCTCTCGGCCGACGTCGACGAACCCAAACTGGCGCTGGTTAGTCTGGACTTGCTCATGCGCAGATATCCACTTCCGCCTTAAACCGATTCAAAGCACTGCCCCTGTGAACGCGAAACACTTTCAAACTAAATCGAATCATATGATTCGATTTGTCTAATTCGCTTCACATTTTGCCCGTGTGAACACTGCTTTAAGCTGTATTCACACGGGGAAGTTAAATCGATTCATATAAATCGACTTGCCTAGTTCGACTCACATGTGCCGTGTGAATGCGTGGCTGAGGCGTTTTAGGGCTGAATCGATTCAACTGAATCGTTTTATTTATGACATCACACGCATGTGCAGTCGAAGGCAATGTGACAGTCGAGACCTGAGTGTGTTGACTTTCCGGTAAATTTGCTTTATGAACCTGCTAGAGGTGCACATATATTTTTTTCATGATTTATTTTTAGGGTTTCACTGCCCAGCAGAAGTTTTGACTGTTCCAAACCAATACGATTCAGTCCATACATATCTAGGTCGAACTCACACTCTCTCGGCCGACGTCGACAAACCCAAACTGGCGCTGGTTAGTCTGGACTTGCTCATGCGCAGATATCCACTTCCGCCTTAAACCGATTCAAAGCACTGCCCGTGTGAATGCGAAACACTTTCAAACTCGGTCCGTGTGAATGCGCATCTAAATCGATTCATATGATTCGCCTTGTCTAAATCGCTTTAAACTTTTCCCATGTGAACACGTCTTGCTTTTTCAAGACGTTTTGAAATCCAAGTCGTAGCCCCTACCTGTTAGATACTGATGCACTTATTAAGCATTTGTTTCTGCGTAGAAGCCAATGCTGAGTCAATTTAACAGAACCGGTTACTGCAGAAGTCTATGGTGTCAGAGTTTTGGCAAGCTTGCATTCAAAATATCTCAAAGGTTTACCATTTAAAATAAAAGTAACTTTGAACAAATGTAAAGTCGATACAAGTGATCGATCTAATATATTTATCTCAGCAAAAATACAGAAATTCAAGACCATCGGACTATGTAATTTTAATCACGAGTCGGGTCACGTGATATGTGTGGGGGGGGGGGGGGTCACGTGGGTGGGGGGGGGGGGTCACGTGAGTGAGGGGAGGTCGCCTGGGCAGAAGTAAAGGGCGCATTCCTTACACGCGTTATGCGGTATGCGAATGCGAATGCGACAAAAAATCGAAACGCCTTGAAACCTATGAGTTACATTCCTTAGTGATTGGATCATGAGTAGAGGGGGGGGGGGAGGTGGGAAAGGGGGGGGGGCGGCATAGATTTCCTTCAATGTAGTAGTAACCTTAAGACGGGATGTAGGGTATAAACTACATTCATCACCAACCGATCAGAAGCGATGGCCGAATGAGTTGAGCGTCCGTCTCCCGCTTTGGTAGATCGGGGGATTCGAACTCACGGGTTCTAACCCTGCGTAAAATATTCCAATATTCCGGTAGGGGGGCATGCAATTGTTCTAATACTGATCGGTGTCCTTGGCCAGGTGCATAACTATAAATATATATATATATATATATATGGGTTGGTGGTGCCTATGTGGGATGTAAATAGACATAGTGGTGCTGGCAGGTCTGGGCGTGATTGCACTCAGGGTCCAGCCCTTCTGCTCTGATAGGGGTCGCCCCACTCAAAAGGTCAAGGTTGGTGGTGGCCAAGGGGCCATACAGCTACTCGTGGTCGCTTCCGAGCCTGGCGTTCGGCATTAATAGGATAGGGCAAGGACTGGTTGGCTCAGTGTCAGGATGCTGTGACTGACAAACAAACAAACAAATCTAAACATATATATATATATATATATATATATATATATATATATATCAATGTAAAAGCAGCATGTTTTGATTAATAAAACATCGTTAAATACAACCAACCGATGGATCAAATATTTATATATATAAATGTGAAATCAGCATGTCATTGATCAATAAAGCATCTGTGAATACAACCAACCAATGAATTGTTTGTGTGTTTGTTGTTTTACATCCTAGAAACATCTAAGGTCATATCATGACGGCTGGGCTAAGGGGCGATCATCCCCGGGGCGACCATCCCCAACCCAGCGGGTCGCAGGTGGCGGATAGTGACATGGCCTTTAAAAAATGGTTAGCTGTGAAATAAGGTGGTGTTGCCCAGTCGAATAAACAGCCCCGGACCAACTGGCGATGATCCTAACAGGACGAGGAGTGGGCAACTGGTTAGCACTGGTGTCCTCATTGAAATACCTCATGTGTCCCATGACAGGTACATCATGCGAGCAAGAGCCGCGTTATAAGCTCAAGCCCCTTGTGCTCCCAAGGTAGGTCCTTTAATCAGGAACTAAGGGTGAGGTAACCCTAACAGAAATCCTCGAGTGCTGAAGTCGGAGGTAGCAGGCCGCAAGGCGCACCCTAGATAAAAGATTCACCCGGTACTTGTAGTACACGGGTGAAGACCAGCCTTATATAAATACGGGGGAAAATAGCATTAATATGGAAGTGAGGCTACAGTATGTGGCTCCAGTATCAAATGGCTACCTATATTATGCATATAGGCACAGAGTTGGTGAAATGGGAGAGAATGCAAAAAAGACAAGATGGCGGCCGCAGAACGCCGTCGATTTCACTTTTAAATCTTATTAAACTATATATTATATTATATTTTTCAACTCAAAGGTAGCGGGTAAATAATAAAACATATGTAAAGAATAATTGTTGCTTCTTAGTTTGTTAAATTAGGCTCTCAATTCTTTGACCCGTTTTTTCACCAGCTTTTACATAGGGCTGGTATGCACCCCTCCTGTGGCTACTGCAGCAGTACGGGGTGAATCTTGTATCTAGGCGCACCCTAACAAACCATGGTACCACACATACACAGCCATATGACACTTGGAGACAAATTACTGGGCTCCAAGTGTAATTGAAGGCGAACGAAAAGAAGAAGAAGAAGATATCATGACGGGCACTGACTTGGGACAGTGCGCGCTCATGGCGACTTTATAGTGCTGCCCCACTGGGAAACCAGGCCACCAGCACCATGACCTGATATCCCACTCAGTCACATTATCCTGACACTGGGCCAACCAGTCCTTGCCCTATCCTAATATTGCCGAGCGCCAGGCTAGGAAGTGACAAGTACCAATTTTTAAGTTGTTGTTTTGACTCGACCAGGATTCGAATCCACAAACTCATGGGTTCAGTTCTTCCGATATCCCAAAACAGGAGATGGAAGTTCTACTAATTCGGCCACCCCGTGGTCGCCAACCAATGACTCAACACATACACTAACTCTAAGCTTGCCAATCTAACCATGTTGCAGAGTACATGGAGGAGAATTATAACTTTCTAATACAATAAACCTTGATGTGTCACCGGCAATTTTTCCATACCAGATGGGACGGTCGACTGGGAGAACAACCCTTATCCTGTGTGGGAGGTCGTGGGTTCGATCCCGGCCGAGTCAAACTAATGCGCCACAGCATTGATACTTGCCACTACATAACCTTGCGCCCGGCATTACTAGGATAGGGCAAGGAATTGTTAGCTCAGTATCAGGATAATGTTACTGAGTGGGATGTCGGATCGTGGTCAGAGCGGCACGGCCTCCCATTGGGGCAGCACTATAAAACTGGCAAGAGTGCGCAGTGTTGCAAGTCGGTACCCCTCTTGATATGACCGTCGGTGTTTCAAGGACGTAAAGTAACAAACAAGCAAGCAAATCGGTATAACTGTCCTGATATGGTTTTAGATGTTGCTAGGACATAAAACCCCACTAAATCAACCGCCCGACCCTACCCCCTCCCCCCCCCCCTTTTCCCCTACTGACGCTCCCCGCCCTTCGCAAATCACAGCCGCCTGTCACGAATTACCCTGGCGACATTTTGGTGAACCAGTCAGGCATGACTGAAGCAGTTACCAACCCGTGTTGCCGGTGTCGCAGTTTCAGCGCCCGGTCAGTTTCAGCGCCCGGTCAGTTTCATGCGCATGCGTCAAAATCTAACATCATCATCACTAACCTTATAAATTTAATATAATGTTTTTGGTAATGATGTTTTCTACATGTGTACAACGCGATTTGTTTCTAGGTGGTGTATTTTTAGAGATATATCACTTTTCCTGTATTTTCTGTATGAAGATTGCTAGCGACCATTGACAATGCCTTGAGTTTGACGGTACGCGCAGTGCAAAACCTTAGTTTTATTCACAATTAATACAAATCAAGAACCCTAACCTTATAAATTGAATACAGTCTTTTTGGTAAAGATGTTTTCTATATGTGTACCAAGGGATTTGTTAATAGGTGGTGTATTTTTAGAGATATTTCACTTTTGCTGTATTTTCTGTATGAAGATTGCTCACGACCATTGACCATGCCTTGAGTTTGAGTCTATACGGGCTGTGGAAACTGACCGGGTGCTGAAACTGCGACACCGGCGTGGAGAATGTTGGACTTTTACGTCCAGGCAACATCAAAGGTCATATCAGGACGGGTACTGACTTGTGACAGTGCGCACTCATGGCGACTTTATAGTGCTGCCCCACTGAGAGACCTTGCCGCCAGCATCATGACCCAATATCCCACTCAGTCACATTATCCTGACACTATGCTAACAAATCCTTGTCATATCCTAGTAATGTCGAGCGCCAGGCTAGGAAACGACAAGTATCAATAGACAAGATCGTTATTCCGTCTGCGCATGCGCTGAAAACAAAGGCGTACAGCCATTGAGTTTGCCAATACGTGTAGGGCAAAGCTTCGGTTTTATTCAAAATTAATGGAAATACAGAACAATTTGGTGCAAAGATGGATTCATGCTTGCAATATAATAATATAATTATATAACGAATACATTTAATACACAAATATAATTAATTAAATGAAACATACAATTCCACACAAAACAATCAGTAACTTTACAGGTTGATGTTTACATCACCATTTTAAATTCTTGTTCTAAATATTAAAATGTCAAATGTGTGAACAGAAACTTGTTTCAAAGAAATATATAACCAATGCCTGACTACCTCTACCCATTTCCTAGGTCTACAGATGTTATTAACCATATGATATAAATACAATGAATATGACATGAATAAAATAAGTAAAACTGAGTCTGGCTATAGTTCCAACACTAGTCTGGGGGACCAGATTTGTCTAGATCTGAAAATGCAGATGGTATAAGATGTGCTGATTAGATTGATGTAAATGCAAAGCTGGATAAAAGATTAACATCTTAATTTATTATATATATATATATATTTTAGTTGGTATTCTATGTTTCAAACAAGAGCTGAGATGAGCTGAATACCAGTTAAATCACAAAGGCCCACCCTACATGCCACCATCACCCTTTCAACGAGTATGTTACTCATCATCATCATCATGCTGTCGGTCGCGATGCGACAAAGACTGCTTTCATTACTTGACTGCCGCTCTCCATTTAGCTTGTTACTGCTAGAAAGATAATCAGTTATGCCCCACCACCTACTAACGTTTGTTTGTTTGTTGTTGTTTTACGTCCTAGCAACATCTAAGGTCATATCAGGACGCTTAGCATACCAGTGTAACTTAAGCCCCAGTCACACAACGGCTGCGTTGGCTTGCGATCACTTGCCGACCAAAAGTCTGCGAGCTCCTTGCGACAAAAATGAAACAATTTGTTACAAACTATCTTAATACGTCGCCATGTCGACAATGATGCACCAGGCGACATTGTGACGTCATCGTACACGCGCCACATCGCGTAAGTCGGCGATCGCTTGGCGATTAGTCGTAAGGTGGTCATAAGGTGGTCATAAGGTGGGCGTAAGATGGTTGTAATTTAACTGCAAAATGCCTCGTGTGATGCTTGAGTACTGCTACTATGGTCGCAGATCAGTCGGCGATCGGTCGGCGAATGATCACCGACCGGTCGGCGATCGGCGCTGACCGGTCGGCGATCGATGGAGACGCCAGAGGTCGCAAGGAGATTGTTGGTGCTGCAGCGAGAATCTCCTTGCGACCAAAAAGGCAAAATGCTTGGCTGTCAGTCAGCGATCGCTCGCAGATCACTCGGCGTTTGGTCGTAAAGTGGTCGTAAGATGGTCGTAATTTAATAGCAAAATGCTCGCGCATCGATCGTAAGCGAACGCAGGCCTCGTGTGACTGGGGCAATAGTTACTTCCCCGTATATGTTTCTTTTTTCTCTTATCTTGTTCTTTACCTTGTCATTAGGGCTGGAAGACTAGTGCAATCGCACTGACAACATATTATTCAGAGGAATAAAAACACTTGAACAAAACAAACAAAAAACAAAAAAACTAGCACATTTCATAGCTTCACCCAGTGTATCAATCACTATTAGCATTAGATAAAAGATTCACCCGGTACTTGTAGTACACGGGTGAAGACCAGCCTTATATAAATACGGGCGAAAATAGCGTTAGTATGGAAGTGAGGCTCCAGTATGTGGCTCCAGTATCAAATGGCTACTTATATCAGCACAGAGTTGGTGAAATGGGAGAGAATGCAAAAAGACAAGATGGCGGCCGCAGAACACCGTCGATTTCACTTTTAAATCTTATTAAACTATATATTATATTATATTTTTCAACTCAAAGGTAGCGGGCTATCAATAAGACATATGTAAAGAATAATTGTTGCTTCTTAGATTGTAAAATTAGACTCTCAATTCTTTGACCCGCATTTTCGCCAGCTTTTACATAAGGTTGGTTTGCACCCCTACTGCAGCAGTACGGGGTGAATATTGTATCTATATTAGCATGTGCCATGGGCTTCGTGCAGGTTTGTTTTTCTTCCCCGCATCCCAGAATGCACCACGCGGCTGGAATGACGAACTAGTCCATTGTATAAAGGCCGACACACACCTCCCGTATAAAACCTAAAACTGCCTGTTTCGCGAATAAATTTGAGTTTTAGTCGGTTTCAGTCTTTAGGTGTGTGACCCCCTAACACACCTTGCGATTCGCGTATAAAACTCAGTTTTAGGTCTTATACGGGAGGTGTGTACGGGATTCGAAAAATGAATCGGGCAGTTTTTAGTCAGGAAACGGGACGGGTCGGGTTGAAAAGGAAGGGGGGGTCACACACGTATAGACTGAAACCAACTAAAACTTATGGTGCAGTCACACTACGACGCTTCTCGCCGGCGACCCGTCGACGTGTGTTGATTTTGGGCGATAATTAGTGAAATATCGAGATGCGCTGGGGGCGCGTTATGCGCGCGTCGGTACACGTCGGTACACTATCCTTGATGTTGATGGTCGGCGGACAACGTCGGCGCGCGTTGCCGGTCGCCCAAGGTTTTAAGCCTGTCAAAAAAAACCAACGACCGGCAGCACGCGCAAATATATGGGTAAGGACGTTAGGAGGACGTTAGGCAGATGTCAAGCTCCGTTGGACGCGCCGGAATAACATTATGGGAACGATAGGCAGACGGCGCGCGCGCGGGCGGGTCGTCTGCACACGTTGCGCCAAATCGTTGCTTTCTTGGTTTACGTCCTACCAACATCTAAGGTAATATGAGCACGTCGCGCCAAACTTTTTTTTTTTTTTCCTCCAACGCGTCGACACCCGTTGGCCGCGCGCGAAAAACGCGCCGCACTGACGCCAAACTTTGTCCCCAAACCGCCGAAAGGTTGGACGTTTCTCAATGCGTTAAGATTTTATTTTCAACGCTGACGGGTCGCCGGGATAAGCGTCGTAGTGTGACTGCACCATTAGTCGGGAAACGGGACGGGTCGGGTTGTGACGGGTCGCGTCGGGCAGTGCAGTTTTAGTATGTTATTGGTTTGACTAGGCTGCGATTCGAACTCCGGACCTTCCGCACGGGAAGACTGCGCTCTGCCGATTCGGTAGGGTGTACAGTAAGTATACTGTCACATTACGATGTATCTCGCCGGCGTGCCGCCAACGCGCAAAATCACTTTTAATCGTCGAGAAACGTCAAACTTTTCGGCGTTAGCGCAACGTATTGGTAGCGTGCGGCAGACGTTGTGGTAAAAGTTTGGCGCGCCGTCCTGATATGACCTTAGATGTTGCTAGGACGTAAAACAACAAAAAGCAACAGTTTGGCGCAACGTGTGGGAACGACCCTCACGCGCGCGTGGAGTGTGCCTATCATTCGCATAATGTTATTCCAGCGATCTCGACGTGCTCTCAACGTCGCCATAATGGCCCTGTCACACTACGACGTAACGACGCCAACTTAGGGAGAATGTGAAAAACGTCAAACTTCTCGGCGTAGTATGCAAATTTGGGCACAAGTTGAATGTGTATGCAGCGTAGTGGACAAGAGAGTAACGGCGGTAAAGCATAGTGATGGCGTCATTCAACGAGAGAGGGCAACATAATTACGCTCAGGGAACGTTATGTTCGTTATTCCATCGCCAGAACTACGTTGCTTTACGTTACCTTATGTTACTTACGTCATGAAATGGTGGCAAAATGATAAACGTACGTTGGACGTCCGTTAGGCATCCATTATCCCGGCGTTTTCACTACGCGGACTGCACGTTCCCACTGGCTTTAATGTGGGTCAACGTAGTGCAATGGAGTTGAATGTAGTGACCAACATTTTAATAACGTCTGTTTAACGTCATTGACGTTCGCCGAATGTGTACAGAACGTACGGCGAATGTAAATCCTTGAGTTTGAGGTACGTCAAAAGTTTTGAACATGTCCAAAACCTCGACGTAACACGATGTAACGTGACGTAGCTTGACATCAGTCTAACATCATTCTGATGTCATCATAACGTAACCCAATGTACGTCAACGTAATGACGAAAAATGACCACGTTAGGCTCACGTTCGCTCGTTATGTCGTAGTGTGACAGGGGTATTATGTTAGCACCCACGCGTTGTCGCGCGTTGTCGGTCGTTGAAAGTTTTGTGCGAGCACAAAGCTTCACCGACCAACTGACGCGCGCCACCGACCGTCGCCGTAGATCAACCTATATCAACGCACACCTAACGCGCGCGTAACGTAAACTGACATATCCCGACGTAGCGCCAAAAAATCACACACGTCGACGCACGTTGGCGAGACGCGTCTTAATGTGACAGCACCTTATACCCCTGTGACACTATGATGTAACGAGCAAACATAAGCCTGACGTGATCACTTTTCATCATTACGTTGACGTACGTTGGGTTACGTTATGATGACATCAGAATGACGTTAGACTGACGTCAAGCTACGTCACTTTACGTCGTGTTACATCAGCGCGCGTAAAAGTTTTGAACCTGTTCAAAACTTTCGACGTAACTAGAACGTAAGGGTTTACGTTCGCCGTACGTTCTGTACACGTTCAGCGAACGTCAATGAAACGCTGGTCACTACATTGCACTATGTTGCATTACATTGCATTATGTTGACCCACATTAAAGGTGGCGGGAACGTGCAGTCCGCGTCGTGAAAACATCAGAATAAACGACGCCTAGCGGACGTCCAATGTATGTTTACCGTTTTGCCACCATTTCATGACGTAAGTAACATAAGGTAACGTAAAGCAACATAGTTCTGGCGATCGAATAACGTTAATAACGTCCCCGTCAGCGTAATTATGTTGTCCTCTCTCGTCCTCACTACGCTTTACCGACGTTACGCTCTCGTCAACTACGCTGCATTCACGTTCAACTTGTGCCCAAATTTGCATACTACGCCGAGAAGTTCAACGTTCTTCACGTTCTCCCTACGCTGACGTCGTAGTGTGACAGGGCCTTTAGTGAGGTTGGAAGAAACACTTTTGACCTAGATATACATTTATTTAGCTAACTTTCGTGCAGACGTGCACATACACACACCTATATAGGCGTGCATACATGCACATACACACACATATATATCAAAGCCAACACAATTGTCTAAATTTAATTCAACATATCTAATTTAGCTACTGATGCACTTATTAAGCAATTGTTGTGACATAGAAGGGAATACTGCGTCAAATTAATAGAACCTGTTACTGCAGAAGCCTATGGTGTCAGAGTTTTGGCGTGCTTGCCAAAACTAATTTGACATGGTTATGCTTCAAATATCTCGAAAGTTAGCCATTTAAAATAAAAGTTACTTAAAACTAAAGTAAGGTAGATCGTAACAATCAAATTAATATGTTGATCTCAGAAAAATGACAGAAACTCAAAACCATCGGACCATGCAACTTTAAGCCTTTTATTCAAAACTGTTCTAAAAAAAGTAAAATAAACAAAAGTGACAATGAAAAGAATGAATAATAATTGTGTGGTCATAGGATGTATATTTGATGTTTTCAGTGTTTTTGTAACTTTGTACGAATACAAAGGGTGGGTACTAAGTTATTCTGTTTGTAGAATTGGATACAGATTCAATCCTTTACTTGGTTAGAGGGGAGTGAGACGTAGCTCAGGCGGTAGAGTGTCCACCTGTGAAGGTGTCGGTCATCCTATCGATCCTGCTCAATGGACCCATTTGCAGTTTGGGTTGTTTCTTCGTTTCAACCAGTGGTCCACAAGTGGTTCGTTCATCAAAGGCTGTGGTATCTGATGTCCTGTCTGTGGGAAAGTGGATATAACAGACCTCTCTGCTGCTTATCAGAAATAGTAGCCTATGTGGTGGCAGCAGGTTTCCTCCTAAGAAATATATCAGAATAATAATATATGTTTGACGTCAAATTGCCGATGATAAAAAGTAATGTGCTCTAGAGGCATTATTTAATAATAAAAAAACAAGCTTTCTTTTTAGTTTTACTTGGTTAGAAATTGAATGACAAGTTTATTATGGTGTTTTGGTGTGGCTTCCTTGTGTTATGGTTAAAACTAGTTCAGTGAATTTATTGAGATGAAATAATATGCATGCTTGTTCTACAAATGTTAGCAGATAATATTCCATGGTAGGGGTGCTACTTATCTAGTAATGGGTTCGTCGTGCTGATTGATTGCTTGGTGGAGTTTTATGTCCTGGCACCATCGAAGGTCATAACAGGATGGGTATACCGACTTGTGACAGTGCACGCTCATGGCGACTTTATAGTGCTGCCCCAAAGTAGACCAAGCCGCCAGCACCATGACCTGATATCCCACTCAGTCACATTATCCTGGCACAGAGCCAATCGTCCTTGCCCTATCCTAATAATGCCGAGTGCCAGTATAGGAAGCGACATATATCAATTTTAAGGTCATTGGTTTGACTCGACCAATGTTCAAATCTGTGAGTTCGAATCCCATGATCTACCCAAACGGGAGATGGACGCCCAACTCATTTTGCGGGACCCCCAATAGCCGATGTTTATTTTTTGTGCTGGGGAGTTGCTAAACAAAAAAAAACAAAAAACTCATTCGGCTATCCCTTATGGTCGCCCCGTCCTGATGTCCTTAGATGTTGCTAGGACGTAAACCAACAACAAACAAACTGTGGATGTTGATAATTATACCATACAATGCCTGCTTCACTGGGGATGTAGACCCCACTAAGGAGACGAAGACGAATAGCTGTGGGTTTATTTTTCTAAATATCACAGAACACTGCATTTGGCTGGCACAAAACCGCCAATGGCGCAATGCGCCCCCAGCCACAACTAAGTAAAACTCACCAAGGCCGTCATGACATGCATATCGGCGAGTATCTTCTCCGATAAAGGAGAGGAAATATACGCAAATACCGCATCAGACGACCAGTCACCTTTAGTCCTAATCTCCTCGAGGGACGCACCTTGCATAGCTAAAAAGGTGCATCCCCCTCGGTGCAAAGAATGGCAAGAGAAGGTATCACTCTCTAAATCAGCACATTCAGCAAAATATTTTATCACAGAACTTAATGTCCGATAATCTAATGGCTTATAACCCCCTTTGGGGACGGTACCTGAAAAGCCGGATCTGTGCCTGGTAGTGGGACCTGCCGGAAGTGTCTCCGTACCCAGTAAACCACACACAAATTAACGTCGGTAACATTAGTAATTGGGATTAGCAATTTGCACTCCTTGAACTGAATGGTTTTAAAACTATAGATATACATGTGGTTGTTTCACTATGGATATATATGTGGTTGTTTCACTATGGATATATATGTGGTTGTTTCACTATGGATATAAATGTGGTTGTTTCATTATGGATATAGATGTGGTTGTTTCACTATGGATAGCCAAAGCTTGGTTAAACCAATGATCGGTTAATCCAAACAAATTTCTAGGGTCCCTTCAAGTTTGTTTTAACGGTTTTATACTGTATCTGTGACCACGGCGCCGATGGACAAGCACACCCAGCCAACCTGCATACATTATGGGCACCACCTGCAGCTGGGGTTGAGTGACAGTTGCCCTCTATTAGGGCGTCGCCCACCCAGGCTGTAGGGGGTGTCTGATTGGCTGGCTGTGTGAGCCCAGTCACCTGCATTCCTTATACCTGACACACAGACCCCACATGAAGCACTCTTGGAGAGGACTCCACTTTCTACACTCAAACTAGCAACATCTATTCCAAAGACACTGAGCTGTGTGCAACAACCATTGGACTCCGGTTCAATGGGCTGTAGGCACTGATTCTGATATACACCAGCAAGAGTCATGAGGATCTATTTGGGCAGTTGGTAAGGAGTGAGGGTGACAAGTCGCCAGTAGGTGAACAAGAGTTGATGCCAATAAAGCACAACCTCTTCACTGTCAATCTTGCGCAAATTGTCTTCATTTCTTCCTTATGAGTTGTGAGAGTAATCACAGGTGGGGACTGTCAGAACACGCCTGTGGAGCATATTAATGTTTGCGTTCAGATGGTCGAGTCCCAAGATATTACAGTTGGTTATTGGATTTGATCACTGTGACAGCATTGCCATTGTCTGCATTCAATCGAATATATATTTATCTTATTCAATATGCTTCCTGTTTGTGGTGGGAGGCGGCATGTACTTAGAATCAGATGGTTTTGATATGTCAGGGATTTTGATGTTGTTGTTGTTCTTCTACTTCTTCTTCTTCTTCTTCTTCTTCTTTAAAGTTGCAATATTTGCTGATTTGGAATTTTATTTCTTTTGTTTGTTTCTTAGAGTTGTACATCCTGGCAACATCTAATTCACAATGAGACAGGTGTGGTATAATTTGCATTTATTTGGGAAACAGTCGAACAGTTACAGGCTCAAGAACACGGACACCAGGAACCTCGGGAATCTCAACCCTTGCGATCTCAACCGCTGCGATCTACTGTCCCGTTCTAGTTGAGGGGTGGGCGGCGGCTGAATCAGTCTGGTTGTAGTGGGCGGGTTCGTATCCAAGCGGCGACTGATGGTGGGTCTTGTGCGTGTCGCCAGCGTGGTTTCGTATGCGATGGTAAGACGATTGGTGGCGGCAGGGTCGGGTGCTGGAGTAGGAATGGAGTCACGCTAGGGGCGATCCGAGCGGAAGTTAGTTTGTCCGTAAATCGGCAGGTGGTGGTTCAGTTGTTGTGAAGCTTGAGAGGTCAACCACCCCACGTCCCACTGTGAATTACTCATGTTAGGGCTAAGGAAGCCTGCACTCTACTCATTAGATAGTAAAATTACTAGAAAATAGGAGAATAATTCACCTCAAAGCATTAGCATATGACTACAGTCAAGACATTAAACTCCTAACAAAACCACAAAGGAACACTAGAGCAAATAACGTGCCACTACTCAGGCAGACCAGAAGCCAAATCAAAGCTCATGAAAGGAACACACTGGAAATGGCTGCCAAGGCATGGAATGCCCAAACGGTAAAGGAACAACAAATTCCTGACCTAAAAACATACACAAAATATCTGTGCAAAATAAGGCTAGGAAACCCCCACTAAGCCGCGCTGCATGGGGGCATGTGATATGTCACGGCCCACCAGCGGCCAATGGAAGGTAACCATGCCAAAATTAACCAGATAATACACCTACCAACCACGTGCAAGCCTATGATATGTAAATATGAGTAGGCTAGCCTAGTAATAAGAATAGAAAAACTAATATATATATATATACCAAGAAAATCCAAAAAAACTAACATAGACTACCAACCATACTAAGCAACCACTTACCTGCTACTGTAATACAGGCAATCAAACACCTTATCAGCTACTGTGTGATAAGATAACTCCACCACTACAGCTGGCCATCATTGAAAGCAAGCCCCATTACTCAAGCTTATATGCTATGGACAGTATAAACAAAGCCTCAATTAAAAAAAGAGAAAAAAAAAGAATATTATTATTAGGTTGACTAGCTACTCTACTTTCTTTTGAGGTAACCTTTATCACAAAGGGCTAACTTTTGAGATATCTGAAGTGAAAGCATGCAAAATAATTTTGAAGTAGTCCCCCATGAGGAACCGGGTTAGAATAGTTCCTTCCTCTGCACCCCCTTGCAGATCGTAAAAGGTGACAAATGGGGCGGCTCGTTTGCCGTGAGTTGCGGCTCGTGTCAGTGGAGGAAGCGTCCTGGTGCATGAGGAATGCAAGGGGCCAAGGCTCCTTGTGGACCAACACTTGTTGGCCCCCGACTTCATCTAGACGAGAGATTGGACTGGCCCATTCCAATCAATTGGCTGGTCATGCCATGCCCTAGGTAGATTAATGGAGAATGGATATATTATATCATACACCAACTGTATTCATATTTATATTTACACAACTACCAAATCATTCTTCACTTCCTAGATGGTGGTGGCTAGGGTCAATCTAATACTGGTTATGCTTTTTTACCTCCATGCTAGAGTATATTATCCTCGTATCCCTGGTGTGTATCTGTCGCATTGCTACACACCCCAATTTTGAGGGCTCCATAGTGGGTGGGGAGCAAGGATGACAAACCAAAATACCCCTAAATATGGCTACACAAAACCCCCCAAACAAAAACCAAATATTAGACACGGAAACACAATCGGACTCGGATTCGGAATCATGTCCGAACGCTGATGATTGGCCAAGGTTCATTATGATCGAATCATGAAATGACGAGGCATCAGTTACCAAACTTTCCCCTTTTGCCATTCACAAGGGCATTATGGGAATCGCTGGCACAGTTTAAGACGTGAAGAAGCTACAAACTTGACATATTCTGGTGGAGTGTGCTAAGAAAGCGCATGCCGACAATCTGCTATGTGCAAGCATGCTAGCAGGTGTCGGCATCAAAGCCTCTCCTCATTGAACTCTCAACTCTAGCAAAGGATTAATCCAGACTAGAATAGTTAAAAAGAGGGATAACAAGTCCATAAAAACAGGGACATATATCCTCATGTTTGGCAAGCCTTTTCCACCCAAGAATTTGAAAATTGGATACCTTAGTGTGAATGTGGATGTCTTCATCCCAAACCCACTTCGGTGCTTCCAATGCCAGAAGTTTGGTCATGGCAAGGATAGATGCAAAAACAAAACCATCTGTTTTAAGTGTGGTCAGGAAGGTCACAACAACACCAGTTGTCAAAACCAGGCAAAATATCCTGTCTGGAAAAAAGAAAAGCTCATTCAGCAGATCAAAACTGATAAGCGGCTAAGCTACCCAGAAGCTTGAAGGCTGGCTGAGGCGAATACTCCCTCACAAACCACCAAGAGCTATGCTGCAGCGGCCAAAGTCTCCAACAGGACAATTGAATGCCAGACTGAACTAACATGGTTGACTGGGGAGAAGCCCACTACCTTCACCCCAGTCCCGAATCCGAATCCGACTCCGGTTTCGACCAAAATAAATAAAAATAGTAATAATAATATTGCGGTGGAGACACTGGCCGAGCCGGTGATGCCCAAAAAGAAAAAGAATAATTTGTCAGACCGAGTTCCGAAGGGATCTTTGACCCCTATGGACAAGACATCCATGGGGTCATCGATCTCCAAAAACTTAACATTAAATCGATATCAGGTGCTGGCTGAAATTGAGATGCCTGAGACTGTGGAAACATAAAGTCTCGAAGTCTCTCCCCCAAACCAAAGGCGAGGGGGAGAACACCTCTCACTGCTCCAGTGACAGGTGGATCTCTTATTCAATGGAACTGCCAAGGTTTTAGGAGCAACATCGAAGAGTTGTCTCTTCTTTGTTGCAACCTCGATCCACTTGCTGTTTGCCTACAAGAAACTTATATTAAAGCTTCTTAGAGTTGTAGACCGAGTCCTCCATCTTTGTCAGACTTGATGCGGTATGTATGCCAGTGGCGTTAGACACAACACTACAGGCGGTAGGTGTTTGTCTGATGGTGCATAAGACTGTAACTCTCTGTTCCATTTACATTCCTCTGAGCTCCGTTCTCACTTTACAAGAACTGTATGCCCTTGTGGACCAGTTACAGTCCCCATATTTACTTATGGGTGACTTTAGCGGCCACAACCCATTATGGGAGGGGAGATAATAGGAATGCTAAATGCCAGAGAATTGAGGACTTTGTGGCCGGTCATGCTCTGTGTGTATTGAACGATGGTTCGTACACATATTTGCATCCCGGCTACGGAACATACTCCGCCATTGATCTCAGCATTGTAGAACCATAACTGGTGCTGGACTTTTTGTAGGGGGTCTAGGACCACCTCTGTGGGAGCGACCACTTCCCAATTATTCTTAATTGTGATGGGGCATCTCCTGTAGAGCGAAATAGGAGCTGGCGGCTGCGTGAAGCTGACTGGCCTACCTTCCAGACCCTATGTCATGAGGAGCTCCCTCCAGACATCAGTGACATCGATTCCTTCACTGAGATGCTGAGATGGATCGCAGAGAAAACTGTGCCGAAGACCTTAGGAACTCCCAAGCGTCTGACACCTCCATGGTTAGATGATGGCTGTAGGAGAGTATTAAGGAACAAAAGAAAGCTCAGCGTAAATTCCACCGGAGACCGACTGCTGAAAATCTGGAGCTCTTTAGAATTCTGCGTGCTCGCGCTCGCAGAACAATCAAAGAAGTGCTGAGGCAGTGCAGGAGACGATTCGTTTCTAGCATCACCATGTGCACGCCATTGGGCAAAGGGTGGACAATGATCAGGAGAATCAAACGAAGGGGAGGTGATTCTTCTGTAGTCCAGCACTTGAAACACAATGTCACCATTCTCACATCACTCAATGAAATGAGTGAAGAATTGGCTCCTGACTTTGTTGGAAACTCGTCTTTGGCAAACTGCCTCCCGGGCTTTCTGGCCACCAAGTAATGCCAAGAGCGAAAGCTCTTGGACTTTTCCTCTGATGGCGAGGAGCACTACAACTCCCCATTTAGTATGGGTGAGTTGAGGTGTTCTTTGGAAAGCTCACATGACATGGCAGTTGGACCTGATGGAATTCATTATCAATTTTTGTAATATCTCCCCGAACCTGCACTGAGACTGTTGCTTCAACTCTTCAACAACATCTGGGAGTCGGGTGTCGTCCCCGCCTCTTGGCGGGAGGCGACAGTAATACCGATTCCCAAACCTGGTAAAGACCAGAGTGAAGCCAACAACTATCGTCCCATAGCCCTCACAAGCTGCATCTGTAAAACAATGGAGCGTATGGTAAACAACCACCTCGTCTGGCTACTGGAGTCAGGACATGACCATTTGGTTCGCATGGAGACTTTCATAAGAAATGCTTTCCTTAAGAAGGAGCATGTTGTGGCTGTCTTTTTCGACTTAGAAAAAGCCTATTACACAACGTGGCAGCACGGCATCATGGAAGATGTCCATGCGATTGGCCTTCATGACCACCTGCCAATTTTAATCAAGAACTTTCTAGCCTTCAGGCATTTTCGCGTCCGCATCAAGACTACCTATTCCAGCCTACACTAACAGGAACTTGGAGTACATCAAGGCAGCATACTGGCCGTGACCCTTTTCGGGGTCAAGGTCAATGGTACTGCTGCTGCCATGAAGCGGGGGCTCTCCTGTAGTATTTTTGTGGACAACTTTGTCTTATATTACAGCGGTGCTAACATGAATGTCATAGAGAGACAGCTACAATTAAGCATAAATGGGATCCATCGATGGTCAGTTCTGAACGGATTCAAATTTTCCAAGACCAAAACAACTTCTGTCTGCTGCGTAGAATGCATGCGGAACCGGAGCTGTCCCTTGACGGGGATCCCATTAAATTTGTTGAGGAACAACATTTCTGGGTCTCATTTTCGATGCAAAACTGTCTTTCGTGCCACATATAAAGTACCTGAAAACAAGATGCCTGAAAGCGTTAGATATTATGAGGGTGCTGTCCAGCTCAGAGTGGGGCACGGACATAGATGTACTGAACCTTGGTCACAAGTGGATTACGGCAGCATAGTATACGATTCCACAAGGAAATCGTATATTAGGCTGCTAGACACAGTCCACCACCAGGGGCTGCGCCTGGTCCTTGGGACCTTCCACACCTCACTGGTTCAGAGCCTCTACGTCGAAGCCAACAAACCATCACTTCACAACAGGAGAATCAAACTGGCCATACAATATGTAGTCAAGATAAAAACTAATGCATTGAATCGTGCACACAATTGTCTATTCGAGTAACATGACAAATCCAGGTTTGAAGCCAGGCCGAATTACATCTGGCCACTGAGGCTCTGAATGAAGCCTCATTTGGAGGCCTTAGGCATGCATTTGGACATGTTGGAGGATGCCAAAGTCCCAGAACATCCCCTGTCGTCATTGAGGAAGCTGAGGAACTCTGGGACACATCCACTTGAATACCAAGGACTGCATGCAGAGATTCAAGGTCAGTTTGCAGACCACCTCTCCATATACACTGATGGTTCGAAAGACCAAATCCGGGTAGCTGTTGGCCAATGGAAAAAATTGGTGTATGCTTGCCCGATCAGAGCTTGATTTTCACTGCGGAAGCCCAAGCACTCCTTCTCACGTTGGAGTGTATTGAGGTATCCAACCACACTAACTATGTTATATACAGCGATTTGTTCTCCTGCCTCCTGGCTGTTGCGGGACTGAAAACGAATCACTCTATTCTAGCAACGGTCATTTATTAGATGAACCAACTGGCAACGGATGGGTATGACATCGACCTGTGCTGGGTGCCTGGCCATGCTGGCATACAGGGAAACAAACGAGCTGATCAGGCTGCGACGAAGGCCCTGAACTGTGATCTTGAACTGTGTCTGATCCCTCACTCTGATCTGAAACCACTAATAGTCACCCACATAAAATCCAAATGGCAACATGAGTTGGATGAAAACATTAATAAACTTCAAGAAATTGAACCATCTGTGGGAAAACCACTACAGACTCATGCCGGAGGTCACCGGGACCAAGTGGTCCTTAGCCGCTGCCGTATTGGCCACTCGTGGTTTACACATGCTTTTCTGCTCAAGCTGGGGAGCCTCCCCCTAAATGTATTGGGTGTCAGTCTCTGCTGACACTCAAACACATTTGACTAAGTTGTGTTGATTTTTTGTCCTTGCGCCAACAATTTTACAGCAACCACCAACCAATCAATCAAACCTCAAAGTAGTTGAAGCCAAGCTGTGACCCAGATTCTCATCTTACTATGGTCACGTGATACACTGACCTAATGTAGGTAGCTACATGTGGTACTTAGAATTTGGGCCAAACTAATGTAAAGTCCCGAGATTGGTCTACTTTTTGAGGAGCCTCCCTGGTGTACACTACGTCCTGATATGACCGTAGGTGTTGCCAGGACGTAAAACTCCAACAACCAACCAACCAATCTGATCTTTTCATCAAACTTTCAGAACTGACGAGTGTAACGGGGAGTGGGGGTGCAATCCCTAAATGGAAGAGCAAGCCACTCACACTCGACCAGGATGGGAGGGAGTGTGTGGCAAGAGCCACCAACAATGGGGACCTTTCATGAGCCATTTCTCTCGCTATACACTTGGTGGCAGAACCCGTTCCCGGTGTGGCAGTAAATCGCAAACCCCTGGAAATTGCACACCCTGGGGTTTGCGATTTACTAGGAAATCACAAACCCCCCTTGGAAATCGTAAACCCCCCTGTGTTTTGTAGCAGCTATCACCATAAGCAGGGCAGCTATAGGCCTATGTTTGATTTTAAACTTCTACCAGATCCGGGGGATAAAATGGATTCAAGGAGGATCAAGATGGACTATTTTATTAGTTTTAATGTCATGCTATCACAGCACAGGCCTTTTCAATGCTATTGATCACTCACAAGAAGGATAGGGGACCAGATCAATTTTTGTCAAAGATACTAAACTACAACATTAAGAAAAGCCAGCACAACTTCTTTAAACACTTTGAACTAACAAATATCCAATTCCTACAAAACTGTCAGTCACTTTGCACATACATAGGCTGCTAAATTTCATACTTTTCAAATGAAGAAAATGAGAACAAGTATCCAGCAATGGTTAGCTATATGTGAATACCGCCGATCGCCGCGAAGCAGTTCGGCAACGACGATAACGCTAGCTCCATTCCGCTGCGTGGAGTTGCTTTGCAGTAGGTTGTTGTTGTTTTGGGGAGTTTTCAGTCGCATTGGTGCGCTGAAGGCTGCAAATCTGCAGCACTGAATGGGCACCACTGAAAGCAGTCCCATGTGGTCGGGGGTTGGGTTCCGGTGTGTAGTGATCAGAGGAATTGAGGGGTAGGAGGGAGGGGGCGGAGGAGGAACAAGGCAGCCTAAGAGTCCAACCACAGTCCTCTAAGAGGGCCGGTGTCATGGTATACAACCCCTGCCTGATCGCAGCCCCTGTCGTGAAGACAGTTGACTAAGCATTTATTTTTGTAAAATAAATTAAAAAACTTTCAGTGGATCGATTAAAAATATCTTAATGCGCGATTGAAGAGGAAGATCTGAAGTATTTAATGTAACCTAAGAGCAATTTATGCTGAAAGTATTAAAAACAGAGATAATAGACTAAATAGTGAAAGTTGGGATATTCTGAGTGTCAGTGCAATCTTCATACAGAAAAAGTGAAATATCTATGAAACTATACACCACCTAGAAACAAACCCCCTGGAACATATATAGAAAACATATCCAACGAACAGATTATATTAAATTTATATGGTTAGGGTTGTGCATTTCTATTAATCTTTAATAGACACTGGCAGTGTGTAGTCGTTCTGCAGCCGAGCTGAGCTTGTTTACAACCTCTGCGCATGCGCAGAAGCCACGACAGGGGCTGCGATCAGGCAGGGGTTGTATACCATGATCAAATTTTGCTGTACTTATATCGGCTATTAAAAAACAAATAAAAGGACCACCATTTTTGTCACCTGAGCATGGAGAAGGGTCCACAGCGACGAAAGGATGAAAAACGGCTGACCTCTGGGTCATATTGAGCATACCCTTGCAGGATGAGTTTCCCATTCAGTAAGTAGTGATATTGTGTGATTTAAACAGAAACCAATGTAGATCAATTTCAAATATACTTCAACCAATTTAATCTGTGCAAAAGATACATATATATGTGTAAATATGTCTGAACAAGAAACTACTAAAGTAATAATGTGATCTTTCCATAATTTTAGCCAATCAGAGCTGTTCTTTTTGATTGCAAATGGCCGGCCTTTATGGGGGCTGCCATTTGCAATATGTTATACAACCATCGTTTCGGTGGAATAAAGTAATAATATTGCATTTGTACACCATGTTTATGCCAAATTGTTCTTTATTTCTTTTAATTTTGAGTAAAAATTCTATGGCAGCGTTGTTGTTTTGGGGAGTTTTCAGTCGCATTGGTGCGCTGAAGGCTGCAAATCTGCAGCACTGAATGGGGACCACTGAAAGCAGTCCCATGTGGTCGGGAGTTGGGTTCCGGTGTGTAGTGATCAGAGGAATTGAGGGGTAGGGGGGAGGGGGCGGAGGAGGAACAAGGCAGCCTAAGAGTCCAACCACAGTCCTCTGAGAGGGCCGGGGGAGGCTGGGTGGTTGGTGTAGTTTTACACCCCAGTAAGACCCTAGGCCATACCAGGATGTGCACCGACTTGTAACAGCGCGCACTCATGGCGACTTTATAGTGCTGCCCCACTGGGAAATCAGGCCGCCGGCGCCATGACCCGATGTCCCACACAGTCACATTATCCTGACACTGTGCGCCCAGTCCCTGTCCTGATTTCATAACGCCAAGCGCCTAGCAGCAACAGGTACCCATTTTATAAGTCATTGGTTTGACTCGACCAGGATCCAAACTTCAGTCCCTCGAGACCCACCGGTATGCACCGTAAGTCCGGCCAAGGCCAGAGGAAGAAGTGAAGTGAGGATGGGATTAGTTAGGCAGAGGGTGGGGTTACCTGTTTGTTGCAGTGAAAATGAGTGGTTAGTTAGTAGTGGCACCAAGTCAGCTATGGCGATGAGGTGGGGCCTGCTAGTCCCCGATGTCATGAACTGGTCGACCGACAGTGTTGATGATGTCTGCATTCTGGCGGTAGAAGCGCGCAAGTGCGTTCCAGGATGACTTGGAAATCCTGGAGAGGATAGCCAGAGCGGCCCTATTGTCGCTGAGTTGGCGGTCAGCATCCTCCATGAAGTCGCTGATGGCAGATCTGTCGATGGCACCACATGAGGCGAGTATGTGGGCCACATTAAAGATATTAGTTCCGCAGGGACAGCGCTGGAGGTTGGGGACATCAATCCAACGGCGGTAGCCAGTCCTGAAGCGGTTGATGGCGACTTGTGTAGAAGCAGGAAGGCCGACTGGATGGGGGATGTTCGTTCTGACCAGGGTGTACCAGAGCCAGCTTATTGAATAAGGGTTCCGTACTTGTTCCTTCTGTGTGGCTCGTTCCCAGAGTTTGGTGGTGGCTCGAGAAGCGGCGGCGGCCAGTTTGGTGATGGATGGAAGGATGGCTGTCTCTACGTCTGCTCGGTTGGCACCAGCTAGAGCGGCATAGTCGGCCTGGTCATTACCATACAGTCCTATATGCGAGGGAACCCATAGCAGGACTGTGTTGAGGTGTGCCTGATATCTGGTGAAGATTTTAATATGGATTGCGTCGGCAAGGGAGTGTCAGGCATTTGGGTGGGCGATCTCTTTGATGACATTCAGAGAGTCGGTAATGATGATGGCACTTGAGTTGTGGAGGTCTTCAAGGGCCAAGTGAATGGCGGCGAGCTCGGTATCGAGAGTGGAAGCAAAGTCTGACACCCTGGTGGTGTTCTTTGTGTTGGAGAAGGGGATGAAGATTCTGGCTCCTGCTCTACCTGATGTTGGGTTAAGGGAGCCATCGGTGTAGACAGTCTTTGCGAGCATTTGTTTTGATATATTATTAACCAATCACTGACCCCGAATACCTTTGTAGCGGAAACAAGTTCAAACAAGTTCAACCGTGGCTGGTTGGGTCGCAGCCGTGGCTGGTTGGGTCGCTCCGTCGAGCGCTGAATATGCTTATGGGAGCGTGGAGAAGCGTATTCGATTATTCGACCCGATTCTGCAGGATGTGCGCATGCGCCAAAAAGTGGCTCGGGTGACCAGAGTCGATTAATCGATTACGCCCAGTGTGGCAGTCCTGCAGCCAAAAGGCGCACGCACTGACCTAGATACCTGTGCTGACGTCATATGAAATATGTCGTTTAACGGCCACCTGGCGGCATCCGCGTGCATCAGAAAAGCCCTGGCGTATTCTATGAGAACTAAAGCTTTAGGGTATCCCCCCAACTTTGTGATGACGTCACTGAAAGGGTATTTCCCAACATAAAATGACAACTGAAGGAGTAAGTCAAGATATCTATGCTGTTGTAGGAAACATTCCATTGAATTATCATTCACTGGACTTGAGGAACTATTTCTCAATGTTCATAGAAAGCAAAGGATTTTCCTGTTTTCACTTCAGACACCGTCCAGAGATCCAAAAGACAGAAAGTTCGCGGTCAATCATCGACATCGACTTGACTCACTCTCACTCTCACTCTCAGCCACAGTCACAGACCTCAGGCTCAGGCTCAGAACCGGAGGCGGAGTCTAAACTGACCCCGAAGACAAAGTTGCTGAAAGAAGATGTCCTGTTGACATTATCGAAATGGGGTCCATCACCTATGACTTCCAGACATATACCTCAAATGTCAACCACACCGTTGCCCGCAGCACCGACACCTATTCGCACAACATGTTGTGTGGTGACCGTGAAGAGGGAGAGAATAGAAGATCTGATACGAATGTACCACAAGAAGCATTGGCTGGACAGGAACGGGGAGTCGATACCTGCTCTCTGCAGAATCACCAAATTCGACGCAAATGCACTTTCAGCACCCTACGGTATGGAATGTATGAAATAGATTAGATAAAAGATCTCCCCCCCCCCCTGTCCCAGGGTTGCGGGTCGATAACAGATTCACCGCTGACGCTGTATCAGCGGTGAATACCAACCCTATTATAGGTACCATACATGAAAAATTGAAATAAATCATGCCATACAATTATGATAGGTAGCTAGACTAAACCCGAACTCAAAACAGTTTAAATTATCTCAATATCTTCAATAGGACCAAAGTTATGACGATTCTAAGATTGACAAATGGGACACCAATTTCTAATACCGACCCAGTCACCCACCCAGGAGCCTGAGGAGGGAGGATAGGGACTAACACGTGTATATATATAAATATATATATATATATATATATATAACATTATATATTATATATATATTATATTATATATATTTTACCTCGGTATGCCGCCTCTGGCTAGCCGTAGGCTAGGGAGAAGGAAGCACATCCGGGTCCAGCAATCAATTAGCATAAGTGACTCACAACGGGAGGACGTTTGTGAGTTGCTCCAACAGGATTTATCTACAACCTCTTCAAGAAACGTTCTCTGTACCTTGTTCCTCAACCCAGTTTACTGGCTTACACTTGTGTAGTTGAGATGAAACCG